>ML318990.1:150609-241012 GCA_005239505.1 Nicotiana paniculata
AGTTTCGTGGCTCAGATAGTTTCAATAGGTGATTTGGGACTTAGGAGTGTGTTCGGAATGTCATTCGGAGGCCCGGAGTAGAATGAGGCTTGAATTGGCGAAATTACATTTTTGGCGATTTTCAGTCGGCAGTGGAAAATTAGCTATCGGGTTTAGAATGAAATTTTGAAAGTTGGAATAGGTCCGCAGTGTCATTTGGGATGTGTGTGCAAATTTTCAGGTCATTCGGACGTGGTTTAGGTAGTTTCGGCATCATTGGCGATTTTCGGAAGTTTAGAAATCCCGAGGCTTGAATTTGTATTCGATTTGGTGTTTTGATGTTATTTGAGCGTTCTGAGGGTTCGACTAGGTTGGTATGTTAATATATAACTTGTTGGTTCTTTTGGTTGAGGCCCCAAGGGGCTGGGGATTTATTTCGGTTGATTTCGGAAAGTTGGAAGTTGGGAAAAATTGCAGCAATGGCTGCTGGTGCAGGCCTTCTTGTGTGGCCGCACATGCGGATAGGGAGCCGCAGGTGCAAAGACGCAGGTGCGGAACACCTTGTGCAGATGCGGAGTTTTGGAACCTGGCTTGGGAGCACATGTGTGGAAGTTGGGTCGCACTTGTGTGCCCGCCGGTGCGTGCTGAGGACCGCAGATGCAGGATTTTGGGTTTAAGTAAGATTTCGCACATGCGAGGGGTTTTCCGCAGGTGCGGTGCCACAGGTGCGAGGTTTTTTGTCGCAGGTGCGACATCGCTGGGCAGAACCTAAATAAGGTTGCCTTCGCGAATTTCTCTCATTTTCATCACCATTTTTGACGGATTTTGGAGCTTTGAGATGGGATTTCAAGGGGGAATCAAGTGTATTCAGTGAGGTAAGCTGCATGGATTTTGAATCTTGTGNTTTGGGCTGAGTTCCTGTGATTTGTGGTGAGTTTCCCGAGTGGCTTGTGAGAGTGATGACTGAGCGAGGTCGAGAGCCGGATTTTTGAGGATAGTGATGGATCGGGCTGCACGTCGCAGCGTTATATACATATATACATATATATTGGATCGGGTTGCACACCGCAGCGATATATATATATTGGATCAGGCTACACGCTGCAGCGTTATATTTATTGGATCGGGCTACACGCCGCAGCGATGTAGCGCTTGGGCTGAAGGAGCCCATCCGGAGTCTGTACACCCCCAGTGAGGGCAGTCGGCTATTTATAGATCGGACTGCACGCCGCAATGGTTATTATATGGCACCTATTGAGCGTGAGTGCTGAGTGTGAGTGCTAATTGGTGAGAGATGAGTCCCGAGTGGCTGAGAGGCTTGCCCTAGAGGCCTTATATTGTGAGTAACACTGTGCCCGAGGGACTTATTTGTTATGAAACTACTATTTTCACTCTTCCTTACATTTTTGCCTCTTAATGATAAATGTTGAACCAATGTTTTATATGAAATTTGGAAAAGGAANGTTTATGACAATTATCCCACTGTTTAATCATGTTTTAGTGGTGAAATTTTAAGGGGCTTACCCGAGAGGCTTTATATTGTGAGTAACACTATGCCCGAGAGGTTTATTTGCTATGAAACTATTGTTTTTACTCTTCCTTACATTTTTGCCTCTAAACGATAAACGTTGAACCAATGTTTTATATGAAATTTGGAAAAGGAAAACTGGTGTTTTTATGAGACTTTCAGGACATAGATCCCTGACTTGATTTATTGTTTTCCACTAATGTTTATTATATGAATTTTCATGATTTTAAAAGCTCGTCACAGCACTCATGTCCTTATTTATATTTGTTACTTACTGAGTTGGTGTACTCACGTTACTCCCTGCACNAGGACGTAGATCCCTCATTTGATTTATTATTTTCCACTGATGTTTCTTATATGAGTTTTCATGTTTTTAAAAGCTCGCCACTGCACTCATGTCCTTATTTATATTTGTTACTTACTGAGTGGTGTACTCACGTTATCCCTTGCACCTTGTGTGCAGATCCAGGTGCCCGGATCGAGTGAGACTCGGTTGTTCATTAGTGGAGCAGTAGTCGGAGATCGTGAGGTAGTTGCACGGCGTTCGCAGCCCCACCCTTCTCCCTCTCATTTTTTTTGTCGCATGTTTATGTTTTCCTAGACTTGATGTATTAGGGAAATATTGTGTCAGATTTTGTGTTCTAATTAGTGCTCATGACTGTGACTCCGGGTCTTTGGGGAGGATGTTTTTCTCAGATAATTTCATTGATTATCCGCAGATTTTGAAATATTAAGACGTGCAAGTTTTTGATAAAATTTCGGTATTGTTTTAAATGGATAGTACCTTGTATTATGTCAGTAAATTGGCTAGCCTAGTACCACGATAGGCGCCATCACGACCGGTGTGAATTTGGGGTCGTGACACAAATATTAAATGATGGAAGAGAAATATTCAAAATTAACTGAAAGGGCATTATCGGTATAAAAATATGCCTAAAACCCTAATTGGGGCGTAAAATTACCTTAATGACCCCATTTGGGTCAATCTGGCCAAAAATGGTGTGGCCAAAAGAATATTTCCTTAATTTAAATGGTTTTACTTAATTTTCTTTTGGAAATTGGTGTTTGCTGGTTTGTTTCCCATACATAGACCATTGACTGTTTAACAAAACCTGGTTAATGAAGGAGCTAAGTAGTGACAACGAACGTCTGATCACTTAAAAAAGAGAAGGACAAAAAAAAGTGACAATGAAGTGCTGAAACAACAGTCAATTTTGTAAACAAACACTCTATGCCACTTAATGCATGTAATTTATTTCCTTTAGCTTATTGAGAACGCTATCACGTTTTCTTGGCATAACATTTTGTGTAAAACAGTTGCTAGATTATCCTATGCATTCCTGTTAGTCGCCCATATTGCCTCTAATTAAAGGGTGTATTTTGAATAAAGCCAAAAATGGATTTTATGAAGTGACTATTAAATCACCTATCGAAGGTTCACCAAAAAGAAATTTGGAAGTCCTTGTAACAACTTTTAATTGCTTATTAGATTTCTTCCATGCCACCGAGTTTCCTACCTTCAATTTCGTGGATTTGCTTTGGAATATTCTACTATTTTAGGAATTAGTAAAATTGAGGATGCGTTGAGTAAAGGTTTGACTAGTTTTTCTGTACTGCCTCCTCACTTTTATTTCATGATTCTAGGGAGATACCTAATGGAACTTATCAAAAACCGTTTCATGACATATCATGATTTATACAAGTTGGTGACCACTTGTATTATTGAAGATTCTAGATGAACATAACCTTTTTCAACTTGGTACAAGTGCTTTCTACAGTTGGATGACTTGGTTGTCATTAAATTATGTGAAAGAACATCTTCCCCTCTAAATGCTGAAGACTACTATATCTTTGGATATGCAGGTTTGAGTTTAAGAAAATTAAGACAAGGCGTGAGTAATAGACGCACTGATGGCAGCATTAATATTGTGGATTGTTCTTTTTATTACACTTCCATTATACCACCATTTTGTCGTATGTTGTTGTATTGAAACTAACTAGTAATTAAGGATTTTGGAGGTTATGCTATTGTGTGCCACTAACACATACTCTAATATAAAACTTAAGGTGTCTTTTGTTCCATGAAAAGCTAATATGCGTCTTACTTCTGATATGATTATGCTGATATATAGTTCTCTGTTGCCTCCCTTTACTTCTGATATGCATCTTTCTGTACTATCGTAGCTTGATTTTGTTGTCTTGTAGGTGAGATGTCTGTCTGACCAAAAAATATAAATTTTTGGTTAAACTAATTAATTTAATATTTGTAAGATTAATCCTAAAGATTACAGCCATAGATCTATAATACTATGTGGGATAATGTTAGGACAGATTTAATGCAAAGCATATTTAATATTCCAAGTTCAATAACATGATGAGAATATCAAGCATGAAATAACAATAAATGGCACTAAATGTAAATAAAGAGAATGATTCACTCAATATTGAATGAGGTGGATGATTCTTCTTTCTGACAATGATGAATGACAAGTAACTATAAGAATATTCAACACTTTCTCGGATCTGATGGAAACGATACAGAATAATCCGAAAAGATGAATCACTTTAGAAAGGGAATTTTTGTATTTTTCTAGAGAATTTGCTTTTCAAAAGTGTTCTTATCTGAGAGAATATTACATGTCTTTTACCTTATCTCTCCTTCTATTTATATAAGACATACCCCTAAAGAACCCTAAAAGTATAAGCACAGAGAATATTCAATGGAATATTCTCCCTAAAGATCCTAGTACAAAACTAGTTGTTACTTCTGCTCGTGACACTCGACCTCGGTCGTGATTGACTGCTCGGCGGTAAGTTCTGTTAATCACTGGTTGACCTCGGCCAAATTACTTATGATACTTACCTCTTCGTGCTGAATTTCCTTAATCAGATTTTGACCCATACAATTAGTCCCTCCGCTTTATCGAGGTTGTCTCTTAGGCGACCTCGATGGGCGGACTTCGCTAGTCCCAGTCAAGAAATTCAGGTGGGCAGGTTGAGTAGTAATGATCACGACCGAGGTGATAACGTGGCGCTTTGCGAGCCATAAATTATGGTGACGTTGGTTCGGAATGATGTCACAGCATCATGCGTCATTATTACGCATTTTCCCGATGCGTCGTATAGCTTCCTGCGCCTCTACCGTTTCGATATTTGTGTATTGACGGTTGGTTTTCTCGATCAGGGTGTCTGGGTTCTTTATAAATAGGGATTGAAACCTTTCACTTGATCCTTTGTGTTTTCTGGCATTCGAACCCTCATATCTTTCTCTCTTCTTCTTCTTGTGTTCTTGCTCCTGTTGTTTTCACTTTCACACCCCTGTTTTTTTCTGGCTTTAGTGATTTCTACTACTCCTACCTCCTCTACGTTTGTACTTTCTACGCTTATAAACAAGTAAAAATGGTTAAATGTATCTTCTAGATCTGGAGATCTGGAGATCCTTCTGACCCGATCCTACTGGCAATGAGAATGCCACCTAAAATGACGATGGGTTGCCATGGTTGTAGAGGATGAAAGATTCCCCACTGTGGATGAAATAATTCCTTGTAATGACAAAGTAAGGTTGGATTCTCGAAGCAGCCCGCGGACGAGCTCGAGCCTGTAGAACCAGAAATGGACGTAGCCGTCATTCCTGACTTTAGGACCAAGTTCAAAATCCTGGCTCACATTGACCTGGTCCCGGCCGGCCACGACGTGGTACAGATTCACTGCCCTGGGTATTGCGCCTTCTACGCATATCCATTCTACGTGGGCTATTCTTTTCCCCTTCCTCCATTGGCGGAGGAATTCTTCCGCTATTACGGTGTCTGCCCGGCTCAGCTCTCCCCCTACATTTACAAGCTCTTTCTTATGTTGACGAAGTATGCGGAACTAGCTAACCGCGAAATTTCTCTTATCCATCTACTGCACCTCTTCGCGCCAAGTTTCTATAGGGGTACAATGTTACACCTTCGCTACCGTGGAAGTAAGGGTTTGGTAGTGAAGATGGATGATAAGGCTAATTGTCGGTTCTGGTTCAACTTTTTCTACGTCAAGACTGAGCACATGGTGGAAAACGCTAATGGGTTCCCTGAAGCGTGGAACTTTGCTCGTAAGTACCTCCGCTGAAAGTTTATTTCATTCATTTCGGTGGTAGTTTATTCGTTCCTTTTTTCTTTGTGTAGTCGAGAAACAATCCCCTTTGTTGGTTGCAGACATTCACAACTGGTTAAGATAGGTCTTGCCCCATACGGTGGGGATCCGTGAATGGTCGGTGTTCCACAAGAAGTTTGGGCGCAAGTCCTCCGCCACCGGTGAGTCGTTCGCTTGAACTCTTATTACTTCGGTCTTCAGGTTATCCCTTTTTTTGTGTGTATCGTGGGGTTGACTTACTATGCTTTTATTGTTAGGTCGGATAGCTCCGAGGAGGGCGAGTGCTCCTACCCCCGCATTCCGTCAACTAATTGCTACGACGGGGTCCTCACTTGTTACGACTGCGGGAAAGTCTGCTCAGACGACCACTCCTTCTCAGCCCCCGGCATTGCGCAGACCTAGTCGACCGTCAGCGGCCCCAACAGCAGAGACTTCGATTCCTCCCGTGCAACATTTGGTAGATGAGTTGTCACCGAGCGAGGAGGACTTGGTTCTGCTCAAGAGGAGGAGGGTGGAAGTCGGCGGCAAGATAGTTAGAGCCGAGGAATCCATAAGGGGCGACTTTGAGCCGGCCGTGGCCGCATCGGAGAGTGATGTGGACCTACCAACTGTGGCTCCGCCATCTACAGGGGTCGTGGGAGATGTTCTTTTGCCCGAAGTTGCGGTTGAAGTAGGATGGCTATCTAGGGTTGCGGACTTCGTGCCGAGGAATGACATGTTATCCTCAAGACAGGTTGGCGTTCCTTCGTCGACCGAGGAGAGAGGGAAGAATATTGTAGAGGACGGCTATGAAATCGGCTCTGAAGTTGACCCTGAAGAGGTGCGGATGTTAAGCGAAGGATTTACTCGAGTGGATGTAAGGTTAGAGGGTCCACTCGCACCATCGTCGTCCCCCTGGATCACGACTTTCTAGTAGACACGGAGAACGTGCTCCCCTCTTTGGGTTCTCTTTGTTCTAATACAGAGGACAGGACCTTAGAGACGTGCAGTGATGTCGCCCTATCGTCGGGCATAGCCGGCCTCACCTTGAGGGTAAGTCTCTGATCTCCCTAATTTTTGTGCCTTGCATTTTTCCTTCTTTCTTTTTCTTTTTATACTGACTTTCTTCCTCTTCTGCTTTCTCTTTTTCCTTAGACCTTTATTTTGGAGATCGAGAGTTCCCACTAAGAGGAGAAGCGGAAAGCCATTGTCAATAAAATGGAAAGGAAGTACCATGAGTACCGCGTCAAGCATCGCAAGATATGCAGGCGGTTCGGTGTAGACGGTAAGTTCCAAGCTATTAGAGATGAGCTGAGCAGAAGGACGATGGGCTTATGAAATTCATCGATAAATGCAGCAAGCTCGAGGGGGCGCTTAGAGATAAAGAGGACGAGCTTGAAGTGACCAAGGGGGTTGGGGCTGAGTGTGCAGACCTTCAAACCCAAGTGGAATATCTGAGGCCCGAGCTTGAGCAAAGTTCGACCAGGTCTAACGATTTGAGTGACGAGGTAATCGAGAAGATGACGGAATTGGAAAAGGCCGAGGAGGCTCGGGTGGCGGCTTGGGTGAAGGTGGCGGTGTTGGAAGATGCAATTGGGCGTCCTCCAGTCCGAGCGGTCGAATGACACGGAGATGTCCATGCTCAGGGAAGCATGGCTTGATAAGCGAATTTCGGGGCTTGAGAAAGAGGTTTCGAACCTTGGTGATCAAATTGCCGCTCTCGTGGCTGAAAAGGCGCAGTTTTTGGCTCAACCGTCCTCCTCCCACACTTCTTCTTATCTCGTTGTTCCGGGGGATTTGTACGAGAAGTTAATCCATACCGAGGCCCAGCTAGACATATTCATGGATTTGATAAGGACGGGGAGAGTTCCTGAGGCTGAGTTTGAGGATGCTCGTGCTAAGGTGTGCGCAGCTGGGGTCGCCTGTGGTTATAATTCTCCTACGCCCGGGACTGGTGATGGAAAAAAGGACCTGGACGAGATTGAATAGGGTTCCTGGTATAAGGACGCATACCCTGATGGCGAGGGTGATGGTGGAGACGGTGCTGCTGAATAGTTATGCCTTTGTAATTTTTGTGTTTACTTTTGTGGGCGTCTGTTCAGCCCTTGTAAAAATATACTTTTGAATGTGGAATGCTATTTTTTTTGTTTGTTTCTGAATCTTCTCTGTTTAGTTTTGTATGTTTTTCTTGTTTGGTTTCCTTGACCATAAGAACTTTTGGAATTAGCCGTGGCCGAGTTGGTAGATATTAACTCGAACGGGGTCGAGTGTAACTTAATTCGAGCGAGGTCGAAGGTGACTTTAATTGATTCGAACGAGGTTGAACTTAAGTTAAGTCGAGCGATGTCGAATGTTATTCTTAGTTAGTTCGAACGAGGTCAAATGTTACTTTAATTGATTCGAACGAGGTCGAATGTTACTTTTAGTTAGCTCGAACAAGGTGGAATATGAGTTTATTCGAGCAAGGTCGAAAGTTACTCTTTTTTAGTTTGAACGAGGTCGAACGTTAATTTAGTTGATTCAAACGAGTTCGAATGTGAGTTAATTTGAGCGAGGTCGAATGTTACTCTTAGTTAGTTCGAACGAGGTCGAACATTACTTTAATTGATTCGAACGAGGTCGAATGTGAGTTAATTCGATCGAGGTCGAATGTTACCCTTAGTTAGTTCGAACGAGGTCAAACGTTACTTTAATTAATTCGAACGAGGCCGTATATGAGTTTTTTATTAATTGATGTAGCGTTGTTTTAGCGAAAACATGGGCAAACTTCGTGTACTTGTGTGCTTTGCTTACACATATATTGGAGAAACATACATGTTTTCTGGGCTGGTATTCCAGTCCCAGTCTATCTAGTCCCTTCATTGGTCGATCTGGAGAAGTATTGAGAGGTCAGGCAATGAACTAATCGACTTGTGTCCTCACATGTTCATGATTTAACTAAAAATGTCCTCCTTGTCACCTCGTTAAAAACCTTCCCAAGAAAACCCAATTGGGACAAAACTTAGGTGAGGGAAAAAGAGTACGGCTCGGAGAATATTTTTCCTTAGAAGTTAAAGTACTTGAGGTGGGAGATGTTCCAGTTATTTGGTAGTAGCTTTCCTTCCATAATTTCCAGTTGAAATGACCCTTTGTTTGCAGTTGTCGTGATTTTGTATGGGCCATCCAAATTTGTTCCCAGTTTGCCTTCCCGAGGGTCCTTGCTAGCCTATGTTTTAGCCTTGAGTACGTAGTCCCCGACTTTGAGTGGTCTGACCTTGGCTTTTTTGTTGTAGTAGCATTCTACCTGTTGTTTTTCGGTGATCATCCTTATGTAAGCCATATCTCTCCATTCTCCGGCTTCATCAAGGTCCTGCCGTCTGCTTTCGTCATTTCTCAACCCCCTCGTATTGGAGTATATAAGACTTGGTTCTCCGACCTCGACTAGTTTCAGTCCCACAGTCTATTGAGTAGGGTGTCTCTCCTGTGCTTTTTTCGGAGTTGAGCGGTATGCCCATAGCACTTCCAGTAGTAGTTCCAGCCATAGTCCCTTGGCGTTCTCGAGCGTTTTATTCATGATGTTTAGTATTGATTTGTAGGAAGACTCTGCTTGCCCATTTCCTTTTATATGCCATTTCCCGAAGAACTCGATGATCTTTTTCCCGATAAATTGAGGCTCGTTGTCACAACTGATCTCTTTGGGGAGGCCGAAGCGGCACACAATATTCTTCCATATGAAGGTGGCCACTTCTTGTTCGCGTATCTGGGCGAATGCACCTGCTTCTACCCACTTGGAAAAATAGTCAATTAAAACTAAAAGAAATCGTACATTACCTCGCCCCGCTAGGAGGGGGCCGACGATGTCCATCCCCCATTTGATGAAAGGCCAAGGTGAGTTGACCGAGTGGAGGTGCTCGCCCGCTTGGTGGATCATAGGGGCATATTTTTGGGATTGTTCACATTTTCTCACGAAGTCGGCTGCCTCTTTTTTCATGTTGGGCCAGTAGTAGCATGCTCGTATGAGACATCTGACTAGAGCTCGATTAAGGTAGTGAGCTCCACAGTGGCCTTCATGGACTTCTTCTAGAACGTGTCGTGTCTGGTTTGGGTCTAAGCATTTTGCTAGGGGTCCGCCATACGTCCTTTCATATAGGTTATTGTTTATGATGATGTACCTGGCCGCCTGCATTCGAAGCTTTTTGGCTTATTTTTTATCATCTGGGAGCACGCCGTCCTACAAGTAGGTAACAATAAGATTGCACCAGTCCCAAGTTAGGTTTATAGTTCTTACCTCGATTTCATCAATCAATAAGTGGAGGAGAGTGACCACGTTTCCTTCTCCGGTTATGCTTTTAGTTGCCGCCGCTAGTTTGGCGAGACCGTCTGCTTTGATATTTTATGTTCGAGGGATTTGATCGAGCTGGCATTCACCAAATTGGGGCAGCAATTTGCGGATATCGGCCTAATACTTTTGTAGTCTTTGCTCTTTGATTTGGAAAGTCCCTCTGACTTGGTTGAAGACGAGTTGAGAGTCGTAGTGTAGGAAGACTCGCCTCTCTCCGTACTTGAGTGCTAGCCTTAATCCTGCAATCACGGCCTCATACTCGGCCTCGTTGTTAGTCATGTCTGGGCATATTATGGACTGAAAAATTACTTTGCATGTCGATACCTCGAGTACGAGTCCCAGTCCGGACCCTGATGCATTAGAGGCACCATCGATGTTCCAAATCCATAGATCTTGTACTTGAGGGGAGGTGCTGGTGGCTTATCTTTCGACTTCGGGCATTTTTTTGTGTTGAAGTCGGCGACGAAGTCGGCAAGTACTTGCCACTTTAGCCGTTCGTGGTTGATAAATGACGTCATGTTCGCTTAATTATATGGCCTATTTGGCCAATCTGCCAGACAGTTCGGGTTATGCAAAATACTCCTCAAGGGAAAAGTCGTGACTACCGAGATGGGGTGGCACTGGAAGTAGGGTCTAAGCCTTCGTGAAGCTACGACCAAAGCCAGGGCCAATTTTTGAGGTGTGGGTACCTCGTCTCGGCGTCGACTAAGGTTTTGCTAATGTAATATATTAGATATTTCATACCTTTATTTTCTCAGACCAAGACTGCCTCACTGCCATATCAGACACGGCCATATAGACGAGGAGGCATTCTTCAGGTTATGCTTTAGAGAGAAGTGGGGGTGATGATAGGTATGCCTTTAGCTCTTTCAGGGCGTCGACGCACTCAGAGGTCCATTTGAGGTTGTTGTCTTTCTTGAGTACGCCAAAGAACTTGTGGCACCTTGTGTAGGATCGTGAGATGAATCTCGATAGGGTGGCTATACTGCCAGTAAGTCTCTGAACCTGTTTCTTGCTGGTTAAGTTGACCGGTATTCCCTCTATATATTTGATTTGGTCAGGGTTGACCTCAATACCTCGTTGTGATACTAGGAAGCTTAGGAATTTTCCCGAGGTTACATTGAATGCGCACTTTTCAGGGTTCAGTTTCATTCAGTATCGCCTAAGTATATCGAAGTATTCTTTCAGATGGTCGATGTGATCATCTTTCCTTTTTGATTTGACCAACATATCGTCTATGTACACCTCTATGGTTTTGACGAGTTGGTCTTTGAACATCTTTGTCACCAACCTCTGATACATCGCCCCTTCGTTTTTCAGTCCGAAAGGCATCACCCTGTAACAATACATTCCCTGGTGGGTGATGAAGGTGGTCTTCTCCTGGTCTTCCTCTTCTATGAGGATCTGGTTGTAGCCCGAGTATGCGTCTAGGAAGCTTAGTAGTTTGTGCCCGGCTGTTGCGTCAATGAGCTGGTCGATATAAGGCAGCGGGAATGAGTCTTTTGGGCATGCTTTGTTCAAATCTGTGAAGTCTATGCACATCCGTCATTTTTCGTTCTTCTTTTTCACAATGACTACGTTGGCGACCCATTGGGGGTATTTTGATTCTCTGATGGAGCCATTTTCTAGCAGTTTTTCGACCTCTTCGTGAACTTTCGCCTAACTTGCCTTACCGGGGGTAAAATGGATTGATGTTCAACTTGTGTGTCGCTATCTCCTTCCGGATACCTGGCATGTCTGCATGGGAAAAGGCAAACAAGTTTGCATTATTTGTTAAGAAGTGACAGAATTTACCTGGTTCTTGAAGTTTGTGGCCGATATAGGCTTTCTTGCTATGGTCGTTATCATCGTGTTGGATGGGGTCGAAATATTCTATGATTGATCCCATGGCCTCTCTCATCTCGGATCTTTGATGGCGTCCTTCCCTTTGTCACCGCTTGACCTCGACCCTGTTAAGTGCTACGCCTTTTTCGTCTTTCCCTTCATTTGTTGGGTGTACGTACAATCCTCGGCGATGCGATAGCACTCTCCGGAAGTGCATTGTACCCCTCGGATGCTGAATACTCCCTACAGGGTGGGAAATTTGATGACTTGGTAGAAGCTGGAGGGGATGGCCTTCATGGCGTGTATCCAAGGACGACCTATAATGGTATTATACGTCGTGTCTTGATCCATGACATGGAAGGTGATTTCCAGATGGACGCCACTGGCCAGGACGGGGAGTGTGATTTCTCCAGATGTCCGTTCAACCGCATTGTTAAACGCGGTTAGTGTGATGTAGCGTGGCACTATCTTATCCTCGAGTTTCATTTGTGTAAGTACTCGAGGGTGGATAATGCATGCGACACTTCCATCATCCACCATAATATGTTTCACATCTGTATCTAATATGCATAAAGTGATAACAAGAGCATCGTAGTGAGGAAAAACCAAACCGTGGGTATCCGACTTATCGAAGATGATACTTTCTTCGAGTTCGTCGTACTGTTCATGAGTGATCGAATGTTTGAGCTTGTGGGTGTTCGTGAATTTTACGATGTTTATTGATGCGTCATCGCCCCCACCGATGATCAGTTGGATGGTTCGAGCTGGAGAAGGCGGTTTTGGTAGACCCTGGTGTTGTTCGCGTCCTCGAGCAAAGTTGTCCCTTCCTCGGCCGCTTAACAGCTCTTTCAAGTGCCCTTGGTGAAGCATGTTCACGAACTCTTGCCTTAGAGCGATGCAGTCCTCAGCTTTATGGCCCCGTTCCTGGTAGAATTCGCAGAGGGCATTTGAATTTCTGGTGTTTGGATCAGACCGCATCTTCTGCGGCCACTTCAATTTTGGGCCAAGCTTCTCCAGTGCGTAGACTATTTCTGAGGGTGAAACACACAAATTGTGAGCATATAGTACGGGAGGCATATCTCTCTCGCGTCGGTGAGTCCCTGTTCTCGGCCTTGATGAGCCTTCGTCGTGGAGGGGAGGAAGCATGATGGTAGCCCTAACATACGGTTGATGTCTTTCTCGGTTGGTTCGTTGACCTGTAAGATCTCTTATGTTGTCATTTCTCCGATCTCTCCTGGACTCGGCATGTACTAAGGTCAACCGTTGGGTTGTCCCATTTAAGCCATCTTCGTCAGCTTGGATTTCAGCGCAATAGGCATTTTATATTTCGTCTCAAGTGGTTGGGGGATACTTCATGATCAGGCTCAACAGCTTTCTGGTCGCCCTTGAACCGCTCATGTTCAACCCATTCTGGAAAGCTGCTACATCCATTCCTTCTGATACATTAGGTAAGGTCATCCTTACACGGTTGAATCGAGCGAGGAAGTCCCTCAGGCCTTCACCGGGTGATTGTTTGATGGAAAATATATCATTCACTCCCGCCTCTATTTTCTTGGCTTCGGCGTGGGCCGTTACAAATTTGTCGGCCATTTCTTCAAACATCTCAATGGAACTCGCAGGCAGCTGCGAATACCAAGTTAGTGCACCCCCGATGAGGGTTCTCCAAACTTTTTCAATAATATAGAGGATACTTGCTCTTTGTCAAGGTCGTTTCCTTTTACTACAGTGACATAGTGAGTCACATGATCCTCAGGTTCCGTCGTATATTTTCACGTACGGCGGTATTTTGAAGGTTTTAGGTATGGCAAGTGGTGCGACTTCATCACTGTACGGCTGCTCAACAAACCGACCGGCATCCCTTATTGGCAAGAGTTTTGGGGCGCCCAGTATTTCGTCTACCCTCTCCTGATGTTCTTTCATTTAGGCTCAGAGCCATCTCTTCCAACTTCCTCAAAATGGTTGTGAGGGTTTCGTCACCTGCATTATTAACATTGTGAGTGATACCTGCTGTGGGAGGAGGGTCGTGATGCTCGGCTGTTATTGGTGCAACACAAGTCCTTGCATTCTCTTTGTTCGCCTTTTGGGCGGGTTTGTCAAGGATGTTGGTCAATGTGTTTGTCAGCCAGGCTTCAAGAAGCTTTTTCACCGCTGGTGGTGCTTCTTCCATTGTGGGAGTGGACACTCATTTACCGTGTGAAGTTGTGATACTGTCGTGAGGAAAGGGGTGAACCACTCCGCCTGGGAGAGGCATTTGGTGTTACGTCCTCACCATCTGTTTTAGAGACCTCGTTGGTGGTGGGATTGACTATTGCCTTCATCATTTCTTCTACGTTACCCGCCATGTCAAATCCGCACACACAAGAAAATATAAGGCTTTTTTGTTTCCCTTTTTTTAGTTATAGATCTGGAAAAAACTTAAACTTTGACTAGAAAATCCCTACAGACGGCGCCAAATTGTTTGACCAAAAAATGTAGATCTTTGGTTAAACTAATTAATTTAATATTTGTGAGATTAATCCTAGTTAAATATAATAACCTCAGATCTATAATAAACCTATGTGGGTGATGTGGGACAGTGTTAGGATAGATTTAATGCAAAGTGTGTTTAATATTCCAAGTTCAATAACGTGATGAGAATATCAAGCATTAAATAATAATAAATGGCACTAAATGTAAACAAATAGAATGAGTCACCCAATATTGAATGAGGTGGATGATTCTTCTTTTTGACAATGATGAATGACAAGTAACTATAAGAATATTCAAGAATTTCTCGGATCTGATGGAAACGATATAGAATAATCCAAAGAGATGAATCTCTTTTAAAAGGGGATCTTGGTATTTATCTAGAGAGTTTGTTTTTCAAGAGTGTTCTTATCAGAAAGAATATTACATGTCTTTTACTTATCTCTCCTTCTATTTATAGGAGACATACCCCAAAAGAACCCTAAAAGTACAAGTGTAGAGAATAAAGATCCTAGTACAAAACTAGCCGTTATTGTTACTCGTGACACTCGACCTCGACCGTAATTGACTACTAGGCAGTAAGTTCCGTTAATCACTGGTTGACCTCGGCCAAATTACTTATGATAATTACCTCTTCGTGCTGAATTTTCTTAGCCAGATTTTGACCCAATACAATGCCTAGCTTATTATTTTTTAATAAATTATGTATATAAGTAGTGGCTTATTGTTCACGATCATATTTTTCCCTATATATTTCAATTTCCTTTTTTTTTTAGCTTAAGATACAATTCATGGTACGTCAAGTTTTTCATAAAATAACCATTTCCGTTTGTCCTATTTTACAATTATGATAATTGGAAAGTTAAAAACATAACTTGTTTCAGCTCAGAAGTTCATTTTCCTTTGACATGTCTTTTAAAAGTTAATTTGTTCATTGATATTTGTCAAACTTCCTAAAACCCAGAATTTTACAGCTAAAAAATAATCTTTTCATCTTCCTCTTTGCCACTTGCTTTCGCTTCACACTCTCATAATTTGTGCATCATTTGAGCCTTCTCATGCCTGGCCTGTTACTGGGTTTTCTTTATTTAGTTCTTTAACTTTTCTCCTTACTACTTCGTCCGATCACTTTTACTTGACATGTTTTGACTTTTCACGTCTCTTAAGAAATAATAAATAAAGTGCATAATTTATCATGATACTCATATTTATTGATGCATATTCATCAAATTTGAGAAAATAATTTGAAATGAATAATAAATATTGTGGGTATAACAGGAAAAAAAAATTTATCTTCTCTTAATATGCGTAAAGTGACAAGTAAAAATGAAAATTTATTTTTAGTATATATGTCAAGTAAAAGTGAACGGAGGGAGTATGTTGCGTGGACTCTCCAAAATGATATCATATCCGTGTCGGGTCTTCCATAAGTACACTATTCTTGGAGGATCCGACACTCACCCGATAACATTTTGGAGAGTACGGTCAATAATCCTCAGACCTGCTTCTTTTGACGTTCTTTGTTTGTAGTTTGTGCTTTCAGTACTGAAGAAACCAACAATTACCTAAAGCCTCTTAACTCTTCCCTGTTAGCTGGTTTATGTGTATGCAAACTACTCAATGATTTAAGAGCCAGTACGGCTCAGCATGAATTTTCTCTAATTTGTTATCCTTTTTTTGGGTACATTGTATTGGTAAATACAAATATTACACGTGAAATTAAATATGTGGTTGATATGGCAAGACACGTGGATCATAGAGAAAGCAACAGCTGGAGAGTTGCATTAGAAGAGGCACGGATTATAATAAGTACAAGCTAAACACCTACGAGAGGAAAGGGGTACGATCACTCGAGCCTGAATTCATAAGTGAAGAGACATCGGCAGGATAAATCAAGACAGAAAAAAGGAAAGGTTCATGAATCGCCAATGAATGGACGTGAATGATTACAAACGTTACAGAAGCTTCATGGACAGTTACCATTACCAATTATAACGTTTCATTAATATCATTAATGCTCATAATGATTTAGTCAGGAAAAAGACGTTATACTTCTAGATTCCTATATAAGGGAAGGAAATTTCACTTGTAAGGACACATTCTGATTATTATTGGAATATAATTACTTTCTTTTGCTTTCTATCAACTACTTTGCTATTTCTTATTCTAATTTCATTTCTTATAATTGAGAGAATACGGAATTTATTGGTTATCACTAGCCCAAGTACTTCTAAAAATAAACTTTGACTAAGAATCTAATTCTTTGATTAAACATAAATTTCCATGTCTCAGAAAAACGTGCTTTATCCTGCCGTTTCTACTACTCAAGGGAACACTTCCAAATAATGATCAATTATCATCATGATTATCCATAGGCCACTCTATGAATTTTAATATTTATTGACTTAAAAGAAAAAAGAAAGCTCCATGCGCCACCTGAGTTTGAGGATATGAGTATTGACTGCTCTGGGATTTCAGCATTTTTACGTTCAAAAGTATTTCTTTCTCACCAGTTCCAAAAGTTGTCTCACTTGTTAAAGTTCGTTTTTTAACATTGCAGATACTTAGTACTGACCAACGTACTTATGGAATCGCAAGTTAATCTGTTTGATTGGCAGGAGGTAAAACCGTATGTATACCTCTATTCAGCATGTAGTTTACTATGCTTATTTTGTTGCACTTTCTGACTTTGCAACATCGTATTCCAGGTACAAAAATGACCCAGAAATCTTGGCCATACAAATTTGATTTCTAGCTACCAGAAGATGATGTGGAAAAGTTTCATTGATATTGGATAACAGGATACAAGGTCATATTGACCAAGTAAACAAGTTGTTGGAGCATAGTGACAGCTTCTTCCACTGTCTTTTTTTCCTTGTGCTTAAGTTCTATACACTGCAGTGTAAAAGATAAAAGATATTTACAGAATCAGATCACTTATATAGCGATTACATATAAATATCTATGATAAAATTAACCGGCAGCCTGGTAAAAGATGGTAATTAACGTGCTACCACATGTTAAACTTCACCGATAGTGTAAAAAAAATTTAGCCTGACAATGTATATAACTTAAACTCCCTATTTCTTTTTTTCTCTAATATTTTGACTTTCAAACTTTTATTTTTTGATCTACTTTATCGGATATTTGCTACTACTGTTTAACCAAAAAATAGGATTTTCATTCAAAGCCTATATTTAGAAGAAATCGGATTACTGATAACCAAATTTTACTTTACTTCCTCAACAACCTGTTTGGGGAAAATAATAAAAATGACAAAAAGAAATAAGAAATGAAACGACAGTCAATCCTAAAATTAAGTAGACAGCTTTAGTAAAGCATGAAATTGTAAAGTATATTTATGTAGTACTTGAAACTTGTCCTTATAAGTGAAATTCTCTATCCTTATATAGGAGTGTCCAATCATACCGTTTTTTCCTATTTAAGACGAATTCATTATGAGCATTAATTGTATTGACTGCTCGTTATTATTGATAACCATAACTGACACATTCGTAGCTATAAATGTCTTACGACGATTCTGATTCCATTTCCTTATTTATTTTTGGTTCATGTATCTTCCCTCCTTTTTGGCCTTGATTCATTCCGTTCGAGCCTATTCTTTGACAGCTATTTAGGCTCGATCTTCTGTTCTGTACTATCTCGTGGGTATTTCCCCCGTACCTTCCTTATATTCTTAATTTCACTAATTGAGCACGCTAGTTGTCACTACGCCATTGTACCACGTGTCATGCTTTGTCAGCTCAGTAACATTCCACCTGTGACATCTTTTTTCCACCAATAAAGATAGTCCCCCCACTTTCTGAATATTCTTCAATTGAATATTCGGAAAGTGGTAAGTATTTATGGCGGAAATTCTTTGCCGCCGTTTTTCGAGTATCATTTCATCTCTTTCAAAATCAATGTGACGTATGTCACGTCTATTTAATTCTCTTGCCACGTGGCTTCTAACGATTGGTTCTGCAGTTTTTCAGCGCTTCTTAGGGTTTTACTGCAGCTGCGTCAGTCATGCAGTGACGGTTTTATTATGACGCTTCATAATGACCTACTTTTAATGATGATCGTGTCTTCTTATAAATACTTCAAAATCTTCTTTGATTTCTTGAAATCTTCCTTCTACAGTATTCTCTATATTACTCTTTCTTTGTATTTATGCATCCACTTTTTGTTAACTCTTTGGACAATCATTTCTTCTTCTACACCAGACCCTCGTAAGGTTGTGATTGTTGATGAACTCATGACTCTTTCTACTGTCCCTACTAGAAGTAGGAGAGGTGGTAGACGTCGTAGTCTTGGCTCGTTATCTAATCGTGGTTCCTCTTCTTATGGCAATGTTGCTAAACCTTCTTCTTCCAAACCTAGGACTCCTTTGACCCCTAGATCTTCTTCTAGGAATAAAGACTTAAATGAACCAGTGCACGAACCCACAGTTGCAGAAATTATTCCTCAGGAATTTTCTTTCATAATTGATCGTGTATCCATGAGAAATCAAGTACTGACCTTCATCCAACTTTAATTACTACTGGTCTTATCTCCCTGGTTCGAATAGAATGTTATTGGAAACAAAATTTCACAGTCTTAGTCTCTGGTACCAACCAGAGAATTACTTCATACCAAGATGGTTATTCCTTTGTTTACACTTACCTTTTTACTTTAGGGTTCAAACCACATATCGACCCGGTGATCATTGAATTTTGTCGTTATTTCAATGTGTGCCTTGGACAAATTGACCCCATTGTGTGGAGGGTTGTTGCATGCCTTTGTAATTTATCAGATCTAGTTTCTATACCTTTCACTTTCCGACATTTGCTTCATCTTTACTCTCCTAAACTGTTTCATGAAGGAGTTTTTTCTCTCGTGGCTAGAATTAAGAGACTAATGGTTAGCCCTGAAGACGAAAGGGGCCGTGGCTAGTATGCTTGTTTTGTTGATGTTCACACTAGTGCTCTAGTGGGTGAAGAAAACGTGATTTTTCCAGAGAAATGGAATTTTGCACGTAAGTGTTCCCCTTTTCTTTTCTTTTTTCTTTTTAAAAGAAAAAACCCTACGTGATCACATGCCTATTTTTTCAGCAACTATGGAAGTTTTTGAGAAAATTCCCAACTTTTGTGCTTGGGTGGATAAAATGCTAACTGCTTCCCCTGTGGAGAAAAGATCTTGGAAATACCTTTCACAAAGATTTGGCTGGAAAGTGAAGACGCACGGTACTTCTTCCGTTTATTATCTTTCCTCTTCTCTTCCTTGTTGGTTCAAGAGTTTCTTATTCTGCCATTTATTCTTTGCTAGGGTTTCCTATTCGTTGCACTAGTCTCGCATTTGTTCCATCCACAAGGCTTTCTGTGACTCTTGCTCAAGAAAGGATTTTAAGTTCTTCTTCTTGAATGAGGAAGAACGATAGAGCTCGTGGCTCTGATGGTGAAGAATAAACAGAAGAGGTTTCTTTGGTGTGAAGGCACGTATCAGGAGACGTGTGGTTCTGATGATGAAACTATTCCTTCTCACGACCCTTTGCCAAGTTCAATCCCTTTTAGACTCATGCATGAGCCATAGAGCGCTCCTCTAGTGATTTCTGATGAAGAAGCTAATGATCCTTCCAAAGATTCTGTTGATAGATTGTTTTCTCGCGGTTTCGAAGGTGAGGAGCTTTTGGGCCTATTTCTGAAGAATTTCCCCTTGCCTCCCTTCCAATCTCAGTCCCCATTAATCCACGCGTGTCCTTACCTGACGCTACTTCTAATGCTACCCTCGTGGTTGCTTCTACTATGCTATTCCTATGACTATTTCCCATGCAGAAGCTGAACCTTCCAGTAGCAGGAGGGCAATAAAAAGAGTTGTTGTTGAGGTTCCTGAAGGTGAGAACTTGTTGAGAAAATCTGGTCAAGCCGACATGTGGTTGAAACCTCTGCTAGGTCCCGCAGAGAAGTCAAAGTTGGAAATTCATAGCCCATTAACCTTGATGAATGATATTGTTCATTCTTCCTTGAAGGTACAAGCTTAATTATTTTTCCTTTCTCTTTTTTTTGTTTACTCATAACTCTTTCTCCTTTTTACAGATCAACTTGATTGGTACGACGCTTATGAAAAGAGTTGTTCAGGCAGACCAGCAAGTTATAGACTACCGCAATGAGGCTGATAATTGGAAAGGACAAATTGAAGGTCATCAATTGGGAAAAGAAGTTCTAGCAGAAGAGAAGAATGCTTTGGAACAATAAATGAGAATGATTGTCGCTGAATTAGCAATTGAAAAAGCTTCTTCTAGTCAGGTTGGAAAGGATAAGGATATTCTTGAATCTTCCTTTACTGAACAACTTTCTAAGGCAACTGAAGAAATAAGGAGTTTGAAGGAACTTCTTAATCAAAGGAGGTTTATGCGGGAGAGCTGGTTTAAACACTTACTCAAACTCAGGAAGATCTTCGCGCCTCTACTGATAAGATTCAGTTCTTGGAAAGTTCACTTGATCCTTTGAAGACAGCTTATGATGCCTTTGAAGCAGAGAGAGAAGAGCTGAGAACCGAGATTGACCAGTGGGAGAAGGATATGAGATTCTCGAGGATAAGCTAACATTAGATATAAGCTGGGCTTTCCACACTCACCTCGAGACTCTAGTTGAGGTCAACCAGGAGGGTTTTGACCTTAATGCTGAAATCACCAAAGCTAAAGAAGCAATTGAGAAAATTCAGCAACGTCAAAGCTTTTCTCACCTGAATTCAAAAATCTCAAATGTGATGGAAATGGACTTGTTCCTGGTGGGGCTGATGTTCAAGCCTTCTCTTCTAAAGTTAATCATTCTTCTCTCGTTGATGATGCTCCCGTGGATGATGCCCCTATAGATAATGCTCCTTAGTTTTTTCCTGCTTTTTTGTTAACTTTTATCTTATTACTTTGCTCTTATCTTAACAACCTTTTGGTAGGTCTTTTTTTTTTTTTTTTTTGAAATAGTTTTGGGAAGGTTGTTTTTTGGTTACCCCTGTCTTCTTTTGGGGTTTAATGATAAACTAATGCCTTTGTTTTCCCAAGGTTTACTATGTGTTTCGGTTACTTTTACCGTTTATTCTGCTCTTTGATATTTGAGTTTTTCCCTTGCATTTAAAAATGCTTAAACGGTCTGTGACTTTAATAAATACGGATTTTTATAAAAGAGGACCCTTTTATGTTAACGACACTGATAAAGATGATATCTCATCTTCATATTGGTGTAAATATATGAAAGACGAAGTAGACATGAAAAAGAAATAATTTGAAGAAGTTTTATGCTTTGAACTTTCAAATGAATTTCGTACATCATTTTCATTGATGCATACAACACTTTCATAATTTCTTTCTTTGTAACAGATTTTTGAAATAAAAAATCGGGTTTATTATCCCATGACTAATTTTTGGCCTTAACCTAAAACTCGTAGGAACATGGAACGTAACTCGTGTTCTTTTTGCAAGTTAACATCTTTCCAAGTTTTCTTCAAGATTTTTGATTCAGGCTTTTTGCTTCCTCTATATGCATTGTCCCCCCAGTGTGAGAGTTTTGAAGTATGAAATCTCGAACATTGGATTACTCATTGCTTTTGGTCCATATCCTGAAAAGGAAAATACAAACGGGACTTGGAGATATATATTTAGATGATGACTGCATAACCTCTTTTTCCATCAGAAAGGTTGTAACCTAGATCGGGAATAATTTAGTATTTCGCGTGTCTTTTGGATCTAATATCATCATTTGGTACGGGCTAGCTTTTTGCCTATCATTTAAAATTGTTAGTATAATCCAAAAGAACAAAATAAAATTGTAACTGAGTGATACCTGCTCATGGGTAATTTCTTCGTCTAAAAGTAGTATTTCTTCATATGAACAACATTTCAATTTGATGGTAGTATCTTTTCATCCATGGTTTCCAACTCATATGCTCATTTTCCAGCGATGCCTCGAACCCTATAAGGGCCTTCCCAATTTGGACTCAATTTTTCCGCATTAGCTAATTTTATTGATTGAAACACCTTTTTGAGGACGAAGTCCCCAATCTTGAAGTATCTCAGATTATCTTTCCTATTATAGTATCGCTCAATCATTTGTTTCTGAGTCGCCATCCTTATTACCGTCGCTTCTCTCCTTTCTTCCAGTAAATCCAAATTCATTTGCATCTCTTCTTCATTTAACCTCCAGTTGCATGTGTATACCTCGTACTTGGTTCACCTATCTCTACTGGGATTAAGGCTTTAGCGTCGTAGACAAGTGAAAATGGATTCTCTCCTGTGCTTGTTTTTGTTGTCATTCGATAAGCCCACAATACTCCTGGTAGCACTTCGGGCCATTTTCCTTTTGACTCTTCTAGTCTCTTCTTTAAGTTATTAATAATAACTTTGTTTGTTGACTCAGCTTACCCATTGGCTACAGGATGGTGAGGTGCGGAAGTTATCCGTTTAATCTGCCAACTCTGAAAAAGTTCTGTAATTTTCATGCCTATGAACTGTGGGCCATTGTCACACATGATTTCTTTTGGAACTCCGAACCATTAGATAATGTTTTGCCAAATAAAGTTCGTGACTTCTTTTTCTCGCACCTGTTGTTGATACCCAATATTTTCTCAAATTATTTTTTAATTTGCGTTTACACCTTCAAAATCAGGCTTTCATAGCAATTGGTATTTTTCCATAATTTTTCCATATTTTTGTTTAATTTATCCAGTATTTTATTTCTAATAATCAATTAAAAAATTACATTACAAATGATTTCAAAAATATTTCTTGACTTAATGTATTATTTTTGGTCCTATTAAGACAAAAGTATTTCACAATTAGCCAAATTGGCACTCTTTGGCCGTAGTTGCAATAACTTTACAATTATAGCCTAATCATGTGTTTTATGTTATTTTTATCCAGTAATTAGTCATTTATATTTTTAAAATACTAATTAATTATTTTAATTTAATTTACTAAGCATCAATTTCATCTTTACAATTATCAGCTATTTTATAAATTAATTTTATTAATTTTAGTTGGGTATTTAACAATTAGCCCTTTTTATTTAAATTCTAGCCTAAAGTAATCTTGGTCCCTAACTCAATTAAACTATCCCAGACCCCCCCCCCCCCAAGCCNCTAACCCCCCTGACCCCCTCTCATTCTCACCGTCTCTCATATCTCCTCTCTCTATCTCTAGTCTCTTTTAGAGACTTCTTGACTCTTCAGGTTCTGATGGATCTCTTCATCTTCTCTGGCCATCCCTTCGCCGAAGACCTTAAAACCTTCACCACCCTCCTGCCTCTTGTGGTTCCCTCACACCAGTGTATGCCATCTCTAAGGTCTTCAAGAGACCTGGTTGAATCCTCCTACCCCCTGGGCCTTGCTCATCATTCTCCGGCCACCTCCGGTCATTCGATTAAGATCTATAACTTCTCGGTAACCAGTAACATTTTTTTAGGTTTCTCTCATCTTTCTGGGTTCTCTTTGAAACCCTAATGCTTAAACTCCCCGATTCTTTTAGATCTATGATAGATATGTGTATATTTTAAGCTATTTTGATGTTTTCTCAAAGATTTTCAGATGTTCTCTCAAAATGACTCTTTGTTTTCAACTAGGGTTTCATGACCCCTTCTTTAAACAGTTTTCCTACGATATTTTAGTATTCTCCTAATATTTCTACTATGTTTAGCGATTTATTGGAGTCTCTCTTTACCTGTGTTGAAAACCCTAATTCTAGTCCTAAAACCTAGTCCCTGATTTTCTCTATGATGATATTACTTACATATGTGTCTGTGTTTCATGAGCTTTGTGATTCGCTGATGCTTTACCCTATGGTGTTCATATATGTCTCTTATTTTCTTGCTTTTTCTGCTTACATCCATGTTTAACCTGTGATACATATGAATCCCTAACTTCGTAGGGTTTTACTCTACTTTGATTACTAGGGTTTCAGATTGCTTGAACATTGTTTATTTAATTCGTGTTATTTTCCTTCAGTTAATGTTGTCCTTGTTTGAGTCATTGATTCCCTGGGATTGGTGTCCTTCACTGATCTCCTAGGGTAAAACGTTACTGATTTGGATCTATGAGTTATTCACTTGTCTTATTTGATTAATTCTATTGTCTAATCGATTCTTAATTAGATTTTCTGAACCTAGGCCAATTACTTTTTCTATATGCTGAAATTATTTTTCCTGTGTGTGGGATTCCAGTCATACATGATACCTTTCCCTAATTGATGCTAACTTCCAGTAATCTGAACCTCACTTGAGAGTTTCCTGTTGATTTCCATCCTTCCCTACCTTATTTTTCGTAGTTAATTACACTGTCAAGCTGATTCTTAAACAATCCTTAATTAGAGTTTGTTGAACCTAGACTCTATTATATGTTGTATATTTGTGCTATGCTAAATTATTTCCTTATATGTTAATTCAGCATCATATGGTTTCATTCCTTATTTGGCATTTCTTATTACCGTTTGAATCTTAAACTCCTTGATTAAAGGAAGTCATCGCAACTGACCTGATTCAAATTGGTATCTTTCTATAATTATTGTTGAATTATTATTTTTTTTACTTTATTCCTTCTGCCTGTTTTAAAACTATAAGTACCCTACTCTCTCATTAACAAAGGACGAACACTGGGGTTCAAAAACTATCTCTTACACTAAAAGAATCTCTTCTCTCTCTCTCTTGTGCTATTTGCTACTGTCTAATTGTTAGCCGGCTGCAAGCCAAGGCTAACCATTGTGCTCTCTCTCTTGTTCTTTTCATTCTTCTTGCTCTCCTCTTCACTGGTATGGCCTAGTTCAAATTCAAAGCTCCAAAAACAATATGATTCTCTATTTGTTTCAGTTCTTACTGTTTCTGGTTTGCTTCTATTTCTGGTTCTTTTGCGAAACCTGTAATTAAAATACATCACTAGCATGCTATTATGTCTTCCCTTTTCTTTGAACTAGTATACCCCCCTTTATGTGTGTTTTTGAGCATGACCTACCAACTGTTTCCTACTTGTTGTATATTTACCCCAAATCCCTATCACCCCTCTAGGTGGTTCTTCATGTCTTGTTTTGTGACTATGCCAGTATTGACAGTTTCTGAGCATGTTTAAACCAGTCTTATATCTTTGCTGGGTTATTGTGTTTTCAGCTAAATGTTCTATGTGTCCCCGCCCCCAGCGTCCTTGATTGACGTGGCTGAACCTACCTTGGTTCTGTGTGCTTTGGCTATGTATGAACTCATTTTTTGATGTTGTGTTTAGACGGTTGCTTATTACTATACTCTCTTTTCAAAATATGTTTTACTAAACAGACTCTCTGTTTTATGAAATGTTTTAACTAAATCTCTTTCAAAACCTTTTCAAAACTCATCCTTTGCACTTCACTTTATTCCTAGATTCTTAAGTTCCACCCCTTCAGTGTGAGCACTGCTTTGGGAACCTCTTGAATTCCCTCTAAACTCTGACACACTGAGGTTGGTATTTCCATACTGCACATGTTTAACTCCTGGTTACTAAGTCTGAGTGTGAGCATTGCCCGGGAGCCCTTGAGGTCCTTAGGGAACTTTGACACACCCCAACTGTGAAAAGTCTATGAATACCATATGGCACAAGTTTTGGTGGATTTGGGCCTGAGTGAAGGCTCCCTATAGAATAACTTCTTATTTTCTACTTTGTTTATGTAATTCATAATTCCTGGCTTGTAATAATCTGTAAACAACTCATGGGGGCTGGATAGTGAAATGGGAGGGGTAACTACGCATGCTTAGTTATTACAAGGGTGGAAACCATGTTTTAAGATTTATTTATCTGTGCAATAGAAATCATGTGTAGGTTCACATCCATGCATTAAAAATCCTACTCTTTAGGTCCCATGTACACTGTTTCAGCATCTTGTTCAGTACTGTCATTCATCACTTAGAAAAATTTGTGATAGGGTAAATAACGTTAATAATTGGTATCTTCTGCAATCATGTTTCATATTGCTATGTGCACTTTGTAACTGACATGTCTCTTTGTTTTCTTTTGTAACTGCTTTAAATCATTACTGTTGTTTTTACCGCTTTCTTTAACGTGCAAATACGTGACAACTTGTTATAATACTTATTATTTCATAATCATGCTCAACATTCATACTCCACTCGTGCCAACAAAATACTATAGAAACGCTTGATGAGTGGTTGCGCTCTTCCTATATTATTACCCACTAAATCCGGGAAGGCTTATTTGGGTTAAAACAAGTCGATCAGCGGTGCAGTCGACGGTTCCGTGCCTTTCCCTCCTTGAGTTGTCCACTCAAAGGTACCGGTCTAAAACCCCATAGAAACCTTAATCTGTTGCATTGTTGCATGCATCATGGTCAAACCTAGTCGAGCTAAAGTGTCGTCCGCACGATAACTTTTAAGATAGCCTTATCCAAAAGTCCACCAGGTTTCCCTAAACCAAAACGGATGCCCTCACGTTCTGTGCATTTATTTGGAGAACTAAATGCTTCCTGTTAATTATTGACGTTAAATAGTCGAGTCTGGTGGGGGTAAGGGCCTAACCTTATTTGCTTTTCATAAAAATGAGGCACGAAGTCCCCATAATCGGCATGGTCTCCAATATCCACCCAAGACTGTTGAGTTGGTGGGAGGATCTGCACTCTAGCGACAAATCTATCATCACTACTTGTTGCTGGGACTTCGCGAGCTGGGAAAACTGTACAAGGAAAGCAAGAATGCCGAGTCTGGGGAAGGTCCTTCTGGAACCAAGTAGATAGGAGTGTATTTATTTTTCTCTATCAATGTAATAAGGCAATAGGCCATTAGTGACTTTTATTTTTCATCTATCGTTTGGGATTTGGCTACTTTTCTTATAAATAAAATGAGGCATTTAGCATTTTAAGTTCTCCAAATCAATTTGTCTCTAGGCCTATCTCGGGCACAAAGAGGTTCCTAACTTAGGACGCGCTTTGCATTTCCGCATTATGTGTTTAAATATCGCAATATTCTTTTTCATAATCCTCACTGACTTGGTTACCTTTTGTTTTTATTTCTCTTTTTTTTCTTACTCCCCTCCCCAAAGGTTAGTTCGTGCATTCTGGCATCATCAGCCTATCGCACAAGATCCAAAGGCACTTCCATACAGACTGTAAGAAAAGGGACATATCTCAAGAACTGGTCTATCAAGACGACCAAAGCCCGAAGAGCCTCGTGGTAGCAAGGATAAAACAAGCATTATTAACTGTTTTATTCACTAAATGATTTTCCTTTTCCTGCATTTTTCAATTTCTGCAATAAGATCTTCAATGTTCAAAACAGTTTTTCAATTCATCAAAGCATATTCTAAATTTCTCTTACGAATCCGATATTTATTGCTATTGTTTTCTCTCATTACTTTATTTATACAGAATTACTATTACTTGTCTTGATGAACTGATGGTTGTGACATGCAGTGAGACAACGGATCAAACGGACATTAATTCAGACGAAGACGACATACATGACGAGATTGTCAAAGAAGTTGAGAACTTTGAGAACAGACCTAAGTCCAACCGGGACGAGGCCGAAGTTATCAACCTAGGAGATTCAGAAAATGTCAAGGAGACTCGCATCAGCATTCATTTGTCGCCATCAGAAAAGAAAGAATACACAGAGTTTCTAAAAGAGTATGAGGGTGTACTTGCATGGTCGTATGATGACATGACTGGTCTAAGTACGTCTATTGTGGCTCACAAACTGCCAATCAATCCAACGTGTCCACCAGTGAAACAAAAGCTCAGAAAGTTCAAACCCGACATAAGTTGAAAATCAAAGAAGAAGTCACCAAGCAGATCAACGCCAAGGTTCTCAGGGTAGTAAATTGAACTATGCCTGACCTGATTCCCATTTAAGAGGGGATACGTAGGCAGCCCTATGGGTTCGGTCACAATTCAATAAAAATCTATTTTTCCCCGCAATTGGAAATTGGGACAGAATTTTGAGGAGGACCCTCAAAATTCTGAAGCGAGCAGCAGTTAGAGGCGTCCACCCAGCAAACTTGGGCAGAATTTTTAGGAGGACCCTCAAAATTCTGAAACGAGCAGTAGTCAGAGGCGTCCGCCCAGCAAACTGGGGCAGAATTTTGAGGACCCTCAAAATTCCGCAGCAGGAGAGGTTGCAATGTCTCGAGCCGTGTCATGTCGTCGGTTCATCTAAAACTATTTTGGATTATATATTATACTTTTACAAAATCATGCATATTTATTTTTTCTGAAACAGCTTGTTTAGCAAACGCTACCTCAATGATACAGACAGTATCATCAGGATCAAGCAAACGAGCCAAGCAGAGCCAGCGGGAATGCGAACTAACCTTCCCCCTTTAAAAAACTCACGATCTTTCTTTGGATGCAGACACAAAAAATTGCAAAAGCCCCAAAACATATTATCCGCTCAAAGGACAGACATCGTTCCTCAAAATCGTCGCACATGCCAACATTTATTATCAGCACAAACGATGCTTCATTATCACAATGCTCTACCACAATTTAACACCAGCTAAGAATTTATGTGGTCCTTTCTTTGATATTGCATAAGGCTACCATTCTGCCTTCCGAAACTAAACGTTGTCTCCATCTGCATTCGCATATTGCATAAGGCTACCATTCTGCCTTCCGAGACTAAACGTTGTCTCCATCTGCATTCGCATATTGCATAAGGCTACCATTCTACCTTCCGATACTAAACGATGTCTCCATCTACATTCGCATATTGCATAAGGCTACTATTCTGCCTTCCGAGACTAAACGTTGTCTCCATTTGTATTCGCATATTGCATAAGAATACCATTCTGCCTTCCGAGACTAAACATTGTCTCCATCTGCATCCGCATATTGCATAAGGCTACCATTCTGCCTTCCGAGACTAAACGTTGTCTCCATCTGCATTCGCATATTGCATAAGGCTACCATTCTGCCTTCCAAGACTAAACGTTGTCTCCATCTGCATTTGCATCTTTGCATAAGGCTACCATTCTGCCTTCCGAGGTTAAGCTCTACCTCCATCTACATTGTTGCATAAGGCTACCATTCTGCCTTTCGAGACTAAATGATGTCTCCAACTGCATTCGCATATTGCATAAGGCTACCATTCTGCCTTCTGAGACTAAATATTGTCTCCATCTGCATTCGCATATTGCATAAGGCTACCATTCTGCCTTCCGAGACTAAACATTGTCTCCATCTGCATTCGCATATTGCATAAGGCTACCATTCTGCCTTCCGAGACTAAACATTGTCTCCATCTGCATTCGCATATTGCATAAGGCTACCATTCTGCCTTTCGAGACTAAACGATGTCTCCATCTGCATTCGCATATTGCATAAGGCTACCATCCTGCCTTCCAAGACTAAACGTTGTCTCCATCTGCATTCGCATATTACATAAGCCTACCATTCTGCCTTCCGAGACTAAACGTTGTCTCCATCTGCATTCACATATTGCATAAGGCTACCTTTCTTCCTTCCGAGGTTAGACGCTGCCTCCCATTTACTTCTCAAAAGCAACCAATGCCTCTAACATTATTTATTGCGCTTTCCTTTTAGGCTAAGCTCTACCCCTTTAATTTGCAAGACTAAGCTCTGTCTTGTCAGCATCATACTATTGAATCTTCATGGGCTGAAATATCGCCAACTTATCCAAAGGCATCATCGTTCGGAGGCACCATCTTCATGGCCCGAAAACACCATGTCATGGCCTGAGGATCTCTTTTATCAGTTTGCATATCATTATTCAAAGGAATCATGGTTCAGAGGCACCATCTTCATGTCCCGAGAACATCATGTCATGGCCTGCGAATCCTGCATCAAGCAATTTATGGCCCAGGACATCATGGTCTAAAGACGTCATCCTTAACCGTCCAAAGAAAGCATTCATAGTCCAACGAAAATTTGCAACATGTTTAAATTACGCACGATATGCTTGTATTACTCATTTGCAGGTAACCCGGCAAACAACAGATGTCCCGGCAGGAGCGATCCTGCTCCAGCTCTCCTAAATACCACGTAAGTCGTTCATTCAAGCAGTTCTATATGTTGTGTCCGTTCTTGTAAAAAGCTCCATCGGTATGCTTCGTCGATGACTCCTGAACTACATACGGCCCGATTCCAGTAAAACCAGAGATATGTAGGTAACTCAGAAACCAGGGTGCAGCTTAAACCTCTTCAAACCGCTTCGCTCGGTCAAAATTGACCATCATATCTTTACCCGACAACTCTTCCATCCTTCCCGGGTAAAGAGGGGAAGCTGTTGATACCCAATTTTTTCTCAAATTATTTTTTAATTTGCATTTACACCTTCAAAATCAGGCTTTCATAGCAATTGATATTTTTCTATAATTTTTCCATATTTTTGTTAATTTATCCAGTATTGTATTTCTAATAATCAATTACAAACTTACATTACAAATGATTTCAAAAAAATTTCTTGACTTAATGTATTATTTTTGGTCCTATTAAGACAAAATTATTTCACAATTAACCAAATTGGCACTCTTTGGTCGTTGTTGCAATAACTTTGCAATTTGGTCCTATGCAAGCTCAGAGGCTCGCCTCGCCAGCTTCCACGCGAGCTCCGAGGCTTGCCTCGCCAGCTTCTTCATCTTTTCACTGCTCAATTCATTCTTTCTTCTTTCCAACTGTTTTCGAGCACGCTTATTACTGCAAATATTCCTTTTGCTCTAATTTTATCTCCAATGTATCTACACATAAAATAGACTCCATTACACGCAAATAAAGTATAGTTTAGCATTAAAGCACCTAAAATGTAAGGCAAACAATGTACTAAAATATGGAATTATAGCCACACATCATGTATCTTCCCTCCTTTTTGGCCTTGATTTATTCTGTTTGCGCTTCTTCTTTGACAGTTGTTTAGGCTCGATCTTCTATTTTGTACTATCTCGTAAGTATTTCTCCCGTACCTTACTTGTATTCTTAATTCCACTAATTGAGCACGCTAGTTGTCACTATGTCATTGTACCACATGTCATGCTTTGTCAGCTCAGTAACATTCAATGTGTGACATCATTTTTCAACCAATACAACTACAGGTAAAAGGGGACGAAGAACTATACAGCTTTAGATAAATGGAACTCACAATCTCACATCAGAAATAAAGTGGGATAAAATCTGTCTTCAGCTAAAGAAGACTGATCTGTTTTGCTAGCAACGCGTGATTAGCATCAACTTGCAAAATGAACGCAAGGACAAGAAGAGTATACTAATATCTCCTGTCTATCTATTTTCTCAACTTTACAAATTTAGCTCTTTGTATTTTCCATCCACTTTTTCAGTTTGAACTCTATAAAATTCTGAGAATATGAGTACATTTTTTTTCCAAAGAATATGAGTACTTGCATAATTGCTTTGATGCGATCTCTCTTCAAGTTGTGAGATGAGCTTATAGTAAATTTTGATTTTGCCGAGGTGTTTTTTTAATGGTTTTTTTTTAAATTCGCCTATTTAAGTCTTGGGTAACGGAAAAGGATAAAGTATATTGATGTTAGTATACTAATAGTCTAATTTGATGAATCTTTTTAATTATGAGTACACTTGAATTGAAAAAAAGAAGCCAAATATGAACATAAAGTTTGATGGTTATATTTGGAAAAAGTGATTGAAGAAGTAATGTTGTTTACAAGGAATAGACAATGTGAAACATTGAAGTTCTTTGCAGATAAATGTTAATACATTCCAACTGACACTTAAACCAGTAACCACAATAGATAAGTTATTACCAATCAACCTACTTTTGGCTAAAAAAAAAAGTAAATGATGCCAAAGTTCATTGTCAAATCCCACTAAGAGAGCAATTGAAAGAAAGCTCTTGTCAAATTGTCTCTTTACCAACTAACAGAATCCCAACACTTATTTGCTAAAGATTAGATGCTTCAAATTAACCTTCTAAGTTATTCCCTTTCTTTTTAAAAAATATAGAGTTACTGCCTTGAATAAAATACTTACGTAATATATTTAATGTCTAGAAGATGAGAGTAGCATAAATGAGGATGTTAAGATGAATGTGTGTGCATACTGTTTGACCAAAAAGCATAACTTTTGGTTAAAATTATTGTATTTATGTAATGATGAGTTAAACCTAGTTAATAATAATATCTCTAAATGTATGTTCTGAAAATGTAGCTAATCATTGAAAAGGTCTGGTGGGAGATTGACAATAACAAGCATTAAATATTCTAAAAGGCATCAGCAGTAATGGAGGAGTAACTAGCAATAAATAACAATAAATGGCATTTAAGTAAATAGGAGGAGTGATTCACCCAATAAAGAATGAACTAGATCATTGTTCCTCCTGACAATAATGAGTGCCAAATAAATCCTAGAATGTTCGAACTATTCTCGGATCTGATGGAAAAGAATGGAATAATATGAACAAGAATCTTGATGAAAAGGCAATGTTTGTATCGTTGTTAGAGAGAGAATCTTTCTCAGAAATCTGTTCTTATCAAGTGATATTACATGCCCCTTTTTCTTATCTTTTGTCCTCTTTATATAGGGCATATCCCTAGTAAACCCTACCAGTACATTTGCAGAGAATATTTCCTCAATTATCCTATTCTAAAAACTAGTCGTCACAACTCTTTCCGCGGACCTCGTCCTCGACCATTGTAAGCATCCCGACCACGAGCTTCGCCATTTCCTGATCGACCTCAACTAATTCTTCCCTCAATACTTCCTCGCCCTAAATGTTTATCGTAGATTTCGACCTATACAGTTAGTCCCTCTGCTTATTGAGGTCATCCTCAGACGACCTCGATGAGCGGACTTTGTTTGTTATGGTTGAGGAGAGTGGACGAGGGGGTGGGGCAGTTAAGTTTGGGACGAGCTGGCAATGTGTCCTTTCGTGAGCCGCAACCTTTGGGGTTGCGTCGTTTTTGCACTAGAATGATGCCATGGCATCATGTGTCATTATGGCACGTTTTCCCGATGCTTTGCGTCGTTTCTCATGCGATTGTCAATTGGGGATGCCATTTCAATTCCATTGTTGGGTAATGATGGAATAATCTCTTACTTTTATGCCCGAATTATTATAAATAGATATGCGATGACATTCATTTGTTCTTAACGTGTTTTTCTCATCAAAACCTTGTGCCTTCTTTTCCCTCCTCCGTTGTTGTGTGTCTTCTTTCCTGGTCTTAGTGATTCTTGTTGCTTTTAATCCTTCTTTGCATGAATATCCTTTCTCTAATAAAAAATATGGCTAATGTATCCTCTGGTTCTGGTGTGGGAACTGACCCTGTCCCTTTGGCGGTGCTTATGACTCCTCACATTGATAGTGTCTCTGTCGCCATTAAAGATAAGAACTTTCCTATGGTGGAGGAAATAATTCCTCGTAGCGAGAAAGTTAGGTCTGAATTTTCAAAGGAGCCTGAAGACGAGCCTGAGGTCTCTGAGTTGGCGATGAAAGAGGCCAATCTAGCAGAGCTTAGGGCAAAATTAAACATTCCTACCCGCATCGATTTAGTCCCAGCAGGGCGTGATGTGGTACAAATCCACCGCCCCGGGTATTGTGCATTCTATGCATATCCCTTCCAGGTCGGCAACGCTCTTCCCCTTCTCTCATTGGTGGAGGAATTATGTTGCTATTATGGCGTGTGCCCGGATCAACTCTCCCCATATATCTACAAGCTCATCACGATGCTTACTGAATTTGTAGAGTTAGTCGGGGTCGAGATCACACTCCGGCATATGATGCATCTCTTCGCTCCTAGTTTTTATAGGGGAAAAATGTTGAACCTTAGCCATCGAGGAGGCAAATTCCTAGTGGTGAAGATGGATGACAAGGCAAATCATCAGTTCTGGCACAACTTCTTCTTTGTCAGAACCGAAGACGTGGTGACCAACGCGGACGGCTTCCCTAATCTATTTGTTTTAGTCGTAGGCTCTGAATTTTTGTCCCTTCTTCGTGCAGCCAAGACTACGCCCCCTCCTTTGGTCGGGAACATTTCTGACTGGGTTGGCCGGGTTCTACCTCACATCGTGGGAATTCGTGAGCAGCCGGGCTTTTTCAAGAAGTTCAGGCCTGCTCCTTCCTTGGCCAATGAGTTTATCTATATATATTTTTGTTGTTTTGACTTCTCGGTCGCCTACTTATTGTAGTTTACTCTTGGTGGTGGTGATAACCTTTGATATTTCTTTTTCAGCCTAAGGATCTTCGAGGAGGACGAGGGCTCCTCCTCTTGCACTTCGTAAGAGGAAGGTCGCCTTCTCTTCGGTGTCTATTCTCACTGTGACCACGGCTAGGCCTGCTCGATCATCTGCTTCTGTTCCTTCCTCAACTGCGGCCAGGTATGCTCGGTGGTCGGCCCCATCTACTACTGCCTCAGCATCGGTTTCTTCTCCGCTTATGGATATTTTGACAGCAAAGCTTCCGGCTTCCCCTTTGCATCGTCTAATGGACGAGGAGAAAGAGTCGTCGAGCGGCAGGAATTGGTTCCCCGTAAAGGAAGATTGGTGGACGTTGGTGATGGGTCGCCCAGGCTGTGGATTTAGTAAGGGATGATTTCGTCATCTGTGAGACAGCGACCATAATACTTGAGGACGACGTCGAGCTGGCGTCTTAAATTCCGATATCGGCAGAGGCCATTGAGGGCATACTTCGTCCCTTTGCGGCGGTAGGAGTCGAAGAGCCGGCCGTTGTGTCTTCTGATAATTTGCAGCAGGAGGGGCCGTTGACTTCGCAATCGGCTAACGATGATTCTTCGTCAGTCAATGGGAGAGGCAGAGTCGTTGCCGAGGATGGCTACGAGACGGGTTCTAATCTCGATGCTGACGAGATGACGATGATGGAGGACAGATTTACCCAGCTGGAGGTGAGACTGGAGGGGACCACACGAACTATTGTGATCCCCATAGATCGGGATTTATTAAAAGATACGAAGAATGTGGTTCCTACCCTCGGTCTTTGCTCTGATGTGTAGGGTCGAGCTTTCCAAGAGCTGAATGATGCTACCTTATTGAGGAGCATAGCCGACCTCGCTCTCAGGATAAGTTTTTTGACGCTCCTCGTTTCTGTTCGTTATGTCCAACGATTATTCTTCGTTCTTACTCTGTCTGTTTTTTTTCTTTCTTTTCAGACCGTGAATTTGGAAATTGAAAGCGCCCGAAGAGAGGAGTGGCATCAAGCTATTTTTATGAAGTTGCAGCGAAAATACCGCAAGTACCAGCGCAAGCACCGAGAAATTTGTAGGCATTTTGGTGAGAGCGGCAATTTCCAGGCCCTTCGAGATGAGCTGAAGGATAAGGATGACTAGTTGGTGAGGGTCATCGAAAAGTGCAGCGTCCATGAGGGGACGCCAAGAAATAAAGAGGTAGAGCTCGAGGTTAGCAGGGTCGTGGAGGCTCAATGTGGCGATCTCCAGGCTCAGGTGGTCGAGTTGCGTAGGCAGTTGGAGGAGTGTCGCCTGCATATGGAGTTTATTCACGGCGAGATTACTGAGAAGAAAAATGAGTTGGAAAGGGCAGAGTCTGCTCGTCCAACAGCTTTGAGGAAAGCGGAGGCCCTCGAGGTGGTGATCCGGACTCTCCCTTCTGAGAGAGAGAATGATTTGGAGACGGCGAGACTTAAAGAGGAGTGGATCGATGAGAGGATTGGAGAGTTGGAGAAAGATAACTCCCTTCTTCAAGACCAGATGGCCGCCTTAGAGGCTGAGAAGGCTCAAATGCTTGTGCAGATGTCGTCTTCTCATACTTCAGATTTCCCAAATGTTCCCCGACGCATGTATGAGGAATGGATTCATGATGAGGCTCAGTTGAATGTGTTCTAAGATTTGCATGCGTTGGGTCTGTTCCTGGGGCCGCCCTTGAAGATGCTCATGTCAAGGCCCGTGAAGCTCGAATTGCTTGCGGGAATGATCCTGCTACACCAGAGGCCGATGACGATGAGAGGGACGTGGGTGTGGACCAGATTGAAAAGGACGCCTGGTACGAGGACGCTTACCCTGAGGCCGGTGGTGATGGTGAGGGCGTAGATGGAGATGGCCCAGATGGTCAAGCCGATGGCACTTATAGGCAATAATAGAGGAGTAACTAGCAATAAATAAAAATAAATGACATTTAAGTAAATAGGAGGAGTGATTCACCCAATAAAGAATGAACTAGATGATTGTTCCTCATGACAATGATGAGTGACAAACTAATCCTAGAATGTTCGAACTATTCTCGGATCTGATGGAAAAGTATTGAATAATATGAACAAGAATCTTGATGAAAAGGTAATGTTTGTATTTTTGCTAGAGGGAGAGAATCTTTCTCAGAAATCTGTTATTATCAAGTGAATATTACATGCCCCTTTTCCTTAACTTTTGTCCTCTTTGTATGGGATATATCCCTAGTCAACCCTAACAGTACATGTGCAGAGAATATTCTTTAGAATATTTCCTCTATTATCCTATTCTAAAAACTAGTTGTTACAACTCTTTCCGCGAACCTCGTCCTCGACCATTGTAAGCATCCCGACCACGAGCTTCTCTATTTCCTGATCGACCTCGACTGATTCTTCCCTCAATACGTCCTCTCCCTAAATGTTCCGTGGTAGATTTCGACCTATACACATACCAGAAAAGATAAGATCGAAAATGAAGTTATTAGGGATAAGGTGAGTGTGGCTCTTGTGGAAGATAAGATGGGGGAGAGACACTGATGCCCCAATTAGGAGGTGTGAAAGGTTGACCATGGCGGGTCAAAGGAGGGGTAGAGGGAGGCCTAAGAAGTATTGAGGAGAGCTGATTAGGCAGGACATAGTACCATTTCAGCTTACTGAGGGCAAAATCCTTAACAGGAAGATGTGGAGGTTGAGGGTTGACAGGTAATCGAAAGTTTCTCCTTATCTTACCAATAGTATTAGCACTAGTCTTGTATTTTCCGATTTCTTGTTATTACAATGTGCGTCACTCATACCAATAGTATTGGCACTATTCTTGTAATCTCGTATTCTCGTATTCCTGAATGTTGGTTATTACATGTTGTGTCATTTGCTTCCGCTGCCTACTACCTCGTCGTTGTTATTAAATTGTTATTGCTTCTTTTTCATTGTATGTTTATCGAAAACGACCTCTCCATCTTCATAAAATAGAGGTAAGGTTTACGTACATATTATCCTCCATATACTCTATTTGTGAGATTCCACTAAATTTATTGTTGTTGCTAAAAACTTTCAAACAGTAAAGAAAGCTGGACACAATACAAAATGGCTACTAAAATTTCACTATCTATAAGAAAAAGAAAATACAACACGAGCATTCGATATGGTACAACAAAGGAAAATTCGCATCAATGACAATCTTTATCTTTCTTCAATCAATGTCAAACCTTTTAAATAATCACTTACTTCAAAGTTTTGATAAGACACAAAATCTAAACTTTTTTAGTATTTAAGTTTAAAATAAATATGTTATTGCAAAAATTCAGATTGAATTCTAAAAAAAATAACTAATTTTTTTTAGATGATTCGGCTTAAGTACTCTGAACCACCCATTCATGTTGAAGAAATAAATACAAATAAAAGGTTGTTAAAAAGAAAAATGCAAGATAATAAAACGCTGGCAAGGCCAACGGCTAGTTTTTGAAGAGGACCGTCCAACGGTCAATAACACGAGCCTAAAGTGTCGGCGGATTTGAATTCGAGACAGTATTCGGTATGGCCCAGAACCCGACAAAATTCGGACCTTTGAGTCATCAATATTAAATGAAATAATATTATAATAAAATAAGAGAGAAGACCAAGTGCCCTTGATAATCAATAAGTAAATAAACAAATATGGATGAAATCTAAATAGTATAATTTTAATACTTATTCCAATTAAATATATAATTTGTTGTGGAATTAATCCAGCTAGCTTTTGTATGATTCAACCACTAATGGACTAAATTAATATCTCATCCTTATCCTTGTTATCAGTTCTCTTTCTTAATGGTAATAAGATTTTTCGTGTTACTGTATTACTTGAAATTTATCATTTTTGGATATTTTCATGAAGAATTCAAATTTGAATTTTTAGTTGAGTAGTGCTCCATTTACCAAAGCCATTTAAGTATTATATATAGGTCTCGTACTTAACAACAACAACAACAAACTCAATTTAATTTCAATATGTGGGGTCTGAGGAGGGTAGTCTGTATGCAGACCTTACCCCTACCTAATGCAGATAGAGAGGTTGTTTCCAATAGACCCTCAGCTCGGGAGGACAAGAAGAAGAAGAAGAGGGAAAGCAAGAAAGGAAGAAAGATGGAAGAGAAAAGAAAAAGTGAGAGATAAAGGATAATTAGTACCAAATAATAGCAATAAGGAATACAATACCTGAGGCGAACAAAACCACGTAACGTAATAAAAATCTAAGAATATGAAGGGACATGCATGCTACTAAGACTATCGGTGAACAACTATAAACTACTTACTAACCTTCTACCTTAATCATCGACCTCCACACTGTGGGTCATGTCCTCAGTGACCTGAAGCAGCACCATGTCCTGCCTAATCACCTCTCTTAAGTAAATCTTAGGCCTACTTCGACCTCTTCTCAAACTCTCCATGGCCAACCTCTCACACATCCTAACAGGAACATCAATGTTTCTTCTCTTAACATGTCCGAACCATCTCAGCCTTGATTCCTGCATCTTGTCTTCCACGGAGGCTACTCCCACTCTGTCCCGGATAACTTCATTCTTAATCCTATCACGGGTCTTGTACTTAGTGCTGCGAATATTTATTGTCACATACACATACATACATATATATATATATAGTAATTTTTAAGTCGAGATGTGTACTACGTGATATGGATATTATTGACAAAGCTGTAATTTTTAAATCGAGATGGGTATAACGTGACATGGATACTATTGACAAATAAAAGGATATATTTAAAACATTAATCCATTGAGAAATTTCCTTAAAGTTGAAATTTTAGAAAGTACAAGCTACCCAATTATTAGTTCATGAACGGGCCTACAATGGGAACATAGAGGCATTTTTGTCAATGGGGTGACATAATGACCATGCCAACTATTGTAGATATCCCCCTATTGAATTGGCAAATAATTGATCTTAGGCATAGCAATTTATTGGAAAATTTCAAATTTAAATAGTTCATATAATTTAGGTAGGATTATAAACATACGAGGGTTAATATAAGATGCTTTCTTGAGATTCTCGAGTAACTAAAAAAGGCTAGCTCATGTGGTTCCTCTATAGTCTATACAAAAAGGTGGGAGTAATTTCTTTTTTTTTTAATAATTTCTCCCAATGATTAAAGAGTTGAATACAGTTTATTTTAAATCTCAAGAAAAAGAAGAAGAGACACAATAAAAAACATGCTAGTAGAAAAAGTATGAAATATAATATAATCGCTTTCCAATTAGAGTTATAGCGTGAAAAGTAAAAGTAAATGTAGATCGATTATTATTAAATCTAACACAATTTTTATAAAATATAACTTAACTAAAAATATATATACAAAACAAATGAAGTTTCTCGTAAACTAGGATTAAATTCGAAATGTCAGACAAACACAAACTAATGTTCTTACTATATTAATTGAGAATTTATATATTTCTCCAATTTAACGCATTTTCATAAGCATAATCCGATGTTAAAATAGGACTTTTAAAGTTCTATTTCACTATTTTAATTTCTTATTATTAAATTTATCATAATATGCTCGAATTATGCTCTGGTTCAGTTGAGAACCTAGATTAGAGATATGATGATTATGATTTCACTTCACCAATGTGGTAAAAGAATGACGAAAAAAATGTGGTAAAAACTATAAATTTCATCAAAAATATTTGCATCCTATTATTTCATTCTTTATTCACGAGTCAACCTCTAAAATTAAAACAAAATTTATTTTTTTATTTTTCTCAATTTATGGTCCATATGTTCCAATTTGGTCTACCCAACAGATGATATCTTTTATATTTAATGATACCTTAATTTTAAATTTACTATTTTATACTCCATGATTTATAACTAATGAGATTTATGACTTATTCAGATTATAAGTTTAAACTTTTTAATTTTTATAAAATTTCGTATCTAAACCTACACCTTCGCCTTACAAGGAAACCTCTCCTCTCTGGACCTTGTTGGCATGTAACGTACGTACATCAATCAAGATTGGCTCTTTAATCCATTCATCAATGATTTATTAAAAGCAATCCCTTTCTGGATTTTGTGGGTATTATTCCAACTAGGGAAAGAGAAATCAAATAGACCCCTTACTCCTCTAAATCCCACACCCGTATTACTCTCTCTCTCTCTCTCTCTCTCTCCTTAATCGAAAGGTAATTTTTCCCATCTGGGGCTTCTCTTTCTCTCTCTAGAATTCTGTTTCTAGCACTATCTTGATGACTGTTGTTGTGTAAAAATTCAATCTTGATTATTGGTACCTGATTCTTGACTTGGGGCTGATTAAAGATTTGATTTTTAGAATGGGGTTTGCCATTTCTTGGAGTTTTCTTCAGATCGGCGCTTTATCTGATTTTAATTGTAAAAGGGGGCTTTTTTGTATGTAAAGTTCTTTTCTTTAATAGTTGGACTTGTGTTTCTGGTTAATTGTCAAGATAGGATCTTTTTACTTGACTAATTAGGTTTTCACTTGGTATGAAGTATTCCGATATATTTGTATTTGTGTCTTTTACAGTTTTACTGACTCTTTATGTGCTTGTCTTGGTGAATAGGTTATGTGTTAATAGCAAAATTGGGTTTTAATTTGACTTAAAATGGTAGAGAAGTATCTATCAAGTCTTGACTTTGGTTGTGATAAGCAATTTTTCATTTTTCCCCTTGATGAAATCCCAAAGCGCAAGATCCTTTGATTATTCAATCTCCTTAGTTTGTAAGAAGGTTTGGAGTATGTAATTTTTATTCTCCCCTCTTCACCTTACTAGGGTTTTAGTTTGTTTTATACAATTTGAGTTGAATTTGAGAAAGTCTTGGAGTTGTTATCTCAATCTAAGGTTTCCATCTGAAAATTGTTGCTTTGATTATTGGTTCTATGGTGTTCAACTTTTGGCTGGGAACCATATCATTCTCTGAGCAATGTCATTACGTTTGACATTACTCTGAAACTAGTCAATCTACAATATCTGATGATGTTGCTGTCCTGATTGTGAAAGGAATTTCCTTCTATAGTAGAACATTATAAATAATCAAGAATTGCTTTCTATTGAGCTTATTATCGAAAAAGGTATGCCTTAAGCTCATAGGAAATTTCTGTGCTACTTGGGTAGATAGTTTAAGTTCAAAAAGCTAGAGCTGAATGTCTGGTTGGAATAGTCAAGTGTAGTATTTCATCTCAAGTATCAGTAGAGATTTCATTTCACATTTTGTCTAATTGTATTGACTAATACGGAGAAGAGAAGTCTATGAACTTTTGTGGTTCCCAGACACATGTTATCCGCATCTAGTGGATTAGCACAATTTTCTTGAAGATGGCCTGATCATTTTGAGCAGCTCTTTAGTTGCTTCTGTCTTATGATTGTTTGAACGAATCTTGAAGGATTGTATTCTAATGATCTTTTTCTGGCCCTTTTGCAGGATCCAATAATAAGTTGATTGTCTTCAACATCTGAACTACCAGCAAAACTGCTTGCGTGCAGTTTCCAACTGATCCTAGTATTATATACTTATATTTGGCTATGGTAATTCATCAAATTCAATATGTTGCTATTACTAGGTTTTCTTGATGTCATTTTCTCCCTATGTGCAAGGGAATTTGTTCTTACCTTTTCCTTTCTTGTGCTCGCATAATTTTAATATATTGTGCCATCCAACCTGTAGCACCTTATGCCATCTGTCAATTGATATTGTCCTTAATTTGGTGTTTTTGGCATAGGCAACTAATGAAAATCTCCCACCAAACGTGATAAAGCAATTGGCGAAGGAATTGAAAAATCTTGACGAAACTCCTCCCGAAGGCATCAAAGTAGGTGTAAACGATGATGATTTTTCAACCATATATGCTGATATCGAGGGCCCAGGTATGGTGTCTTTGTTGTCTATATTTCAGTTTTTGAGACATATAACACTTGTTCTAATTGCTCTATCTCTACCATGCAGCTGGGACTCCTTATGAGAACGGGGTTTTCCGCATGAAATTGATTTTGACGCATGATTTCCCTCATTCCCCACCCAAAGGTTTGTCTCCACATGCCATGTTTTTAAGTTTACCTGTGACATGCTTCTGTAGTCTTTTACTTGTATCTAGTTTAGCTTTGCATTAGCTTTTGTTTCAATCAGTTGGGCCCTTTATTAATCACAATTCAAGCGCCCAAGTCGTATTTTACCCTTCATTCCTTTGTTTTAGGAATTCTTTCAGTTCCTATTCATTTAAATAGGTCAACTGACATTCCTTTTGCGAGCTCTTTTCTTTTCCTTTTTTTTTTTGTTTTCGTGATAAGTTACAATTGCTAGTTCTTTAGGGAAGATCTTTGTCACTTCTCATGACATATTGCCGGAGCAATTAGCTTTTGCCAATGCTTAGGCCCAATATGGATGAGTACGTATAACTTACATTTTTTGTTTTCCTCTGTAGGTTATTTTCTGACCAGAATTTTTCATCCCAATATTGCTTCCAATGGCGAAATTTGTGTTAATGCTCTGAAAAAAGATTGGAATCCTAGTTTGGGCCTACGACATGTTCTGATGGTAAGTTTCTGCTTTTTCTAAGTCAAATAACGAGCCTGCCTACAGGACTCTGGAAATATAAGTTTTTAGTGACCTTTTCCTTTCTTTGATTTGTTATTTGTTGTGGTATCTGCTTTATAACAGGTGGTAAGGTGTTTACTGATCGAGCCATTTCCAGAATCTGCATTAAATGAGCAAGCTGGTAAAATGCTGCTTGATAATTATGACGAGTATGCTAGACATGCAAGGTAAGTTAGTGTGTCCTAGTGGTATGCTAGACTTGTATGATGTTATCGCATTCTTATTTGGTATTACTCTGTCTTGCTTAACTATCCTGTATCTAAATGCCATTTAATTTATGGAAAAACATGGTTTTGTTGTGCGTAAGTTGTATCTTATCTTTGTGGATTCATGGAAATGGTGCTACAGTTCATTTTGATGAAATGGTTGAAACTGAAGATACATATAGGAAGTGATCATACATTTATCCGGTATTAATCAATTTATGATGACCAAAAAGAAAATCCAAGCGAATCAACTCATGCTCATTTGTCTTTGTAGATATAAAATATGACAAGGAGGATGAAGTACCGTAAAATTAGCTTCTCTCAAGTGTTTGTAGGCATAAACCTGGAATATTAAACCAATGTTGCTCACTACCATGGCTTATGTGTGTTTTAAACCACTGTTTCGATCACTGAATGTACTTCCTCGCCATTGTTCCTCTGTGTCTAAACATGCAGGCTTTATACCAGTATTCATGCTAAACCGAAGACTAAGTTAAAAACAGGAGTTATTTCCGAGTCGACTACAGCCCTAAATGTTGGCCATACAAATACTTCACTGTGTAACGTTGATCAGAAGACTGCGATATCTGGAGTTATGCCTCTCCAACAGCCTTCTCCATTAGCCCCTGCAGCTAACATTGTAAAAGGAGGAAACAGTCTAGACCAGCCACCAGCCCCCGGTTCAACTGCAGACACAGCAGTTAGTGGATCAGCAGCACCACCATCGGTAACCCTGAGGAAGGAAGCTGGATTGCATAAACTCCCTGCAGATAAAAAGAAGATTGATGCAAGAAAGAAAAGCTTGAAGAGATTATAAGCTTATTTAAAAGGGGGACTAAATTTTCTTTTCTCTTGGTTGCTTTTATTTTGATAGATGAAAGAAACAGTTCTGCAGAACTGAGCTTGTATTATGTCCTGATAAATGAAATGGACTATTTGAGTTGTTCCTTTCAAGTTTTATGGTTCATTATCAGTCTTTGCTATTACAGACCCCTTGAAAAAACAAATTCTTCATAATTTTAAGTCTAGTATGCAGTGGTTGCAACTCAATCAGGCAATTGTAAGTTAGAATAACTTGTGGTCGAAGACTCGAAGTTGCATCCGATTAAAAAGCGATTTGGAATATGAAATTGTGTTGTAATGTTGTTTATCGATTATCTGTTTTGTAACCAGACGTGACCAATATATGTGTCGCACCTCCTTTTGCCCCATTTACGAAATGGGGATTAAGGAGTGTTTCCAATTTAAGTGGCATTAATCGAATTGAGATTATTTATTTAATTTCAGAGTCGCCAATTGGGATAATTTATGGTGTCTCAAATCACCGGTTTATTTTAAAATCCCAAATCGAGGAAAGTTGACTCTGTTTTAAAGTCTGTAAAACCAGAAGACCGGGTAAGGAATTCTGTTAACTCGGCAGAAGATGTTAGGCACTCTCAAGTTCCGTGGTTTTAGCACGGTCCCTTAACAATTTATACTTGGCTTATTTAAGTTGTTTTAATTATGTATTTTAGGACCTATGTACATTTACCTTTTACCGCTTTTAATTATGGAGTTTATAAAATTTATCTTTGAAACGGGTTACATGTGTGTAAATTCGCTTTATTTGGGACGCTAAAAATCATGTCACGCGAACGTGTACACAATTAGTCACGCTTTATTAATTCAAGATTGTTAGTTGCGCGAACGCATACCTCGATTTAATTTTAGAAATCGTAATTATGTCACGCGAACGTGTACGGAATCACGATAATAAATTACAGAACGTGCCTAGAGCATTTCTACAAATATCCATTTTTGAAATCGTAATTGTGTCACGCGAACGTGTATATAATCACGACAAATTAATTAAACGTGTGCCTAAAGCGTTTCCAAGGATGTTTATAAACTATTAGATTAATTATCTAAGTTGTTTGGAGATGATTTGTACAAGGGCCATGAATTTTGGACAGTGTTAGGTGGAAACATTACTAAAGAGAATGAATAAGCTTCTAAAATTAGCGTTTGAATTTGTCTAAGTATTAAAACTCATCTACAACTGATTCAAACCTTTTCAAAAGGATTGTGCATTTGACTGGATTCTACTAATCAGATTAACCTCTTTATCTAAATGAGTTTGACATTGTCATGGGTCAATAGTTTATTAATGGGTCAGGGGTTACGATATAATGATAGAGGCTCATGTTAAAAGCGCAAATAACTTGAACAACAACAGATCTGGGCTCAAGAAAGCCCAAGCCGCCTAAACTCTTTTGAAAGAGTCTGTCTACCCATATAATGAAGCAAATTTTTCAATTTGAGCCTAAAAATTGGGCCGAGTTCCATGTGACATACAAATAGGTTCACAATCGCGGACATTTAATTTAGTTCCTTCAGCGATTAAACTAATAGTCATGTTCTAATAAATTAAAAAGAAAATAGCTGAGTACTCATTCATATTTATACTAAACACTAAAGCTCCAATTTATACATGCTGGGATAAAAGAAACAGAAAATAAAAAATAAAAATAAAAAAATATTACAAATGAGTTCCAATTAATTAATAGCTTAGCAAGAATGTATTATGTCATGCGATCTTGGGATTTAAACACTTCGATCAATTGCAAAGTAATTTCAGGTTCTTGCCTTCAGTACATTTTTCAACAAAAACTTCAACTTCTAAAATAAAAATTGTATCATTTGAAGAAGATAAATCAAAATCAGATTTTAATAATCATTTTTTATAGTCATAATGAATGCAATAATCTCCACTGTAACTCAAATCATATTCCAAAATAACAACTATTCAGTACATAACTTGATGAAGATAAAAATTTGACAGCATTGAAATATAGCAAGAGCAAACAACAATTTATGCAAACTTCATTCAAACTAACTAAAATTTATATTATTTAGTCGAGCGTGATACCTGGCTTACAGCAGAATAAACAAAAGAAAATAAATCTCTGAATTTAAGCTGGAAGGAGCAACAACAAGAACCAAATGACAGCAAAAATCAAAACAGAATGTTTTGAAGCTCAAAACCCAAAAATCAAAAATATGAACCCAGTATGAAATCCCAGATTCAGAGAGTATATATATATTTTTTTGTTTCTGAAATCCTAGGATTGGTTTTTCAGAATTTCTTTCCTAAAAATGAAAATGAAGATGACTTTAAAAATCAGTGCAAGATCAGTGTTTTTGCATGGAATTCAGTGTGTTTTCCAGGAAAAATTAGTGTCCAATGAAAGAGTTGGCATGAGGATCTTTGAACAAACCAGCTAAGGGGCTAAGATTTTTTTTCGGTTTCAGAGGGATTGAGAGAGATGGTGAGGAGTAAGGGTGTGATTCTGAAAAGATTTAAAGGTTGAACGGAGAGGAAAGAAATTTTGCCGGAGTTCCGGCAAAGTCAGTGTTTTTTTTTTGACCAAAAATCAATGTCCGTCAAATGTTATGAAACCAACATCAATCGATAGCCCTCAACAAGAGCAATCAATTGATGCAAGTTGTAACGTGAGACATGCCATATTAGAAGAAAAATTAGAAAAGGGAAAATCTAGGGTTTCTTCATCTTTTTAGATCTGAAATTGAATGGATTTGGGAAGACTAACGGTAGACTAGTGATGAGGGGAGGCTGGGGATTGTAAGGTGTAATTTTGGGGTGGTTTGGTGGTGGGCCACTGCCATAGGCAATTTCCGGCGGCAGCAAAAGCCGACGGTGCAAATAGGGGTAAGAGAGACGGGGAGCTTTAGGACTTTTTGAAGGAAAAGGTTTGAAGATTTGGAATGAGAGGAGTGTGGAGAGTGTTTGGTGAGGATTTGAGGTTGTTTAGGGTGGTGCCACCGCCATGAGCGATTTCTGGCGGTGGCGACGGCGGAGGGTATTGAGGCGGCTAGGGTTTGGCTAGGTTGGGGGAGATGGAGAGTGAGGGAGTTCTAGAGGGGTTATGGGTGCTAGGACAGTTTTATTTAGTTAGGGAACCAGTTAGGAGCCATTGGATCTGTGAAGATTAACGACTAGGGTTGCTTCTAGCCAAAACGGGGTCGTTTGGATTAGTTATAGGGCTGGACCGACTTGGGGTTTGGTCTGGGGTGGAGTTGGTGATTTTGGGCCATTGCTTTTGGCCTAATTCGAGCAAGACCAAATAAAACCTCTTTTCTTTGATTTTAAAATTTAATTAAATTAATTAATCCTAAATTAAGTCCTAAATCAATCTAATTTTCAAAATTAAACTAATTATCTATTTATACTATTTACATAATTAATCAATCTTAAATCAACAAAAAAAAATTACTAATTTAACTCTAAGAGCTAAAAATGTAAAAATGAACAATATTTTGTGATTTTTCTTTTAATCATACAATCAACTTATGCATTGGATTCTAAATGTAATTAAGACATACAAATGCTATATAATGAAGATTTAGACATTTTTTGTTATTTTTCTATGATTTAAAAATGTTAAAAATGCATGAAAAAAATGCAACTAAATGCAAATAATTACTAAAAATTCTTAAAAAATCTATATATAAAAAAACAATTAAGAAAATCTATTTATTGATTTTGTGGGAGTATTTTTCGTGAGGCAAAAATTACATGCTCACAACTGCCCCTCTTTGCTTGGAAACATGAAGAGTTTTCGGGTAAAGATAGAGTGAGCAATCATGAACAATTTTTACCCTTTTGATACTCCATGGGAAGCATTTTGAAAAAGTTTGAACGAACCTTATTTCAAAGGTTGCCTACATATCCTTGGCTATAAAGAAATCAGGTCAGTGTAGTTCTGGAAGTTTTGGTAGTTGGGACTACCGGGAAGCTGTGATTTCACTGATGTTACTGTTGCTGAGCTCCTTATTACACTAAAGTCAAAAATGAAAAAGACTAACTAAGCCTATCAGCTACGAATTACAAGATTTTTATCTATAAATATTTTGGAGCTTGATCTTAAGTCTTGGCTGGTTCTTCACGCAGACTCTGATCTGAATCTTGATGTTTGCTAGTTGCATGTGCTAGTTCATTTTTTTTTAGCCTTTCAGATCAATAGGGGACATGCGAAGCTTGTGATTTCAATCATGTCTTGGGCAGCCCACATCTTTTCTCCGCTTCTGCACTTTGGGTTCAACTCTTTTCTTTCCTTCTTTTCTTTTATTCTGGATTGAGACTTCTTGTTTTGGTTGTCTCGAACCCTGTGCCTCGAGGTATATCCTGCTCAGGCATCAAATGAACGGAATTTTTGCCCCAGTTTTCACTAGGATAATTTCATGAGCTATTGTAACAAAACTCTATACTACTTTATTATTGAAAGAAAAAGGGGCGGGAATGGTGTACCCTGGAAAAGGAGACTAAGGAATGGAGACCCTATGTCTAAAATAAAATCAACTAGGGATTGGAGACCCTATGTTGGAAAGTCATCAACTAGGCAGTGGAGACCCTATATTGGCGTTAATTAGGGAGTGGTGACCCTATGTTGGCAGTGAGTTATGTTGGCATCAACTAGCGAGTGGAGACCCTGTGCTGGCATCAACTAGGGAGTGGTGACCCTATGTTGGCATCAAATTACGTTGGTGATGTTTCGCTTGAAGTATATATATTTTCATGTATATCGCCTCATATTTTACTTTTGTTTCGTGAGTTTTAGATGTTAATTGTGATTATTTATATTGATTTGTGGTGTTTTTATGTGTGGGAATGATTTGAGAGCAATTGGGGACGAAACACACAAAATTAGAGCAAAAACGCACAAAATTGGCGCCATAGGCAGGGCTGGACGCCACCTGTGGCGCTGGAGGTGGTATACTATTTCCAGGCAGCGCCCTGGTGGTCGCCTGGCGCTACCCAGGGTGCCGATGACGCGAATCTCTCCTAATTTGACCGGGACTCAGCTAATTCGACCCTAGACCTACCCAACACGTATAAAAGCAAGTCTAAACTCAATTTTGAAGGGGGGAACGTGATTTTTAGAGAGAAACAATAGAGCAACACACTTGGGAGCACAGATTAGATCAATTCTTCCATACCTTTTCTAGTACTCACTGATTTTATGTTTGAAAACGTTATTTTTGATGATTGTATGAACATATGTGGCTAAGAACCCTATTATTATAAGGTAATGAGTGAAACATGAATGTTATATTTGAAGTTTAATTTGACGAAGTTGATTTTATCATATTGGGTTCTTTATTTAATTATGTTCTTAATTATTTTGCTGAGTATCTAACAGTGAAATACTATCTACGAATCTAGAGTTGAACTCGAAAGTGGGAATTCTAGATTGCATATAGAATAAAATAGAGCATGTTCTTGAACCCGGGCATCGGGAAACGGATTCGCAATTAGGATAGACATATACCTATTTGCCTTGCTTGATTGAAATGCAGGAATTGTGAATGCATTCTTGTTAATCTTGATTCCATAGACATATAGGCATTAAGTTAACTTGAATAGGCGAATAAGAACTCAAAAGATTCTTATGAGTAATATCAACCCTGTCAATCAACAATCTAGATAAATCACTTAGTCATTTTAAGCCAAGAATATAATATGATTGTTAGCTAACCCGTGACCCTGGAATATCCTCTCCTATTGATTGTTAGTCGAAATTATTATTTGTGTTGGTTGATTTCCTAGTTAATTCATTAATTGGTATTTTAGGTAGTACTTAGTTAATTATATCTTTTGTGATAAATTTCTTGAATCGATAAGTTAATTGAGTTGAATCTGTCAAAAGTTAATCATAAGTCTTCGTGGGACGATACTTTACTCACTACTTTATTACTTGACGACCACATATACTTGCGTGGGTGTGTTTGGTCGCAACAAGTTTTTGGCGCCGTTGCCGGGGACTTAGAAATTAGCTATTTGACTGAGTTAAAATCTTATTAATTATTTGTACAAGTCTTAATTTTTAGTTTGCTTTGTTTGTGTTAACGCATGCTCTTCTCGTGAATGCGGAGGAGTAGAAGCACAAACAACCTCCTTCCTCCGGATCCAGAAATTGAACGAACACTCCATAGAGTGAGGAGGGAAGTCGAAGCTAGAACGAGAATAGAAAGAGAGTTGGACATCGTAGTTCAACCACAACCAATAGAGATGGCAGGTAATGAAGAGCGTCCGGTGATAGTAGCCGCAAGGCCCAATCTTGCTAATATGACTCAGGCTATTGTGAAGCCTGATATCACAGGGCATTTTGAACTCAAACAGTACATGGTACAGCTGATTCAGTCCACAGGGCAATATGTGGGTCTATCTCATGAAGACCCGCAGAGGCATATTCAGAATTTCTTGGAAATTACGGACACCTACAATTATCCTAACGTTTCCAAGGACTATGTCAGGCTGACACTATTTCCCTTTTCTTTGATGGGGGAAGCTAAGGAATGGTTGCAAAAGGAGCCCGCGAACTCAATCCGCACTTGGGATGATTTGGCAAGGAAATTCCTAATCAAGTTTTTCCCTACCAAGAAGACAAAATCACTGAGAAGCCAAATTCTTGGATTCTAACAACGGGATGGTGAGACACTTCGTCAAGCTTGGGAAAGATACAAGAAGCTACTTAGAGACTGCCCGCATCATTTTCAGACTGATGAGGTAATGGGGCACACTTTTGTTGATGGGCTAGACGAGACATCAAAAATGAATCTTGATTCAGCTTGTGGGGGTAGTTGCATGGCCAAACCATACAGTGAGATTCAACTCTTGTTAAATAACTTCACTGCTAATGATCATAATTGGCAAGGAGAGAGTGACGCAAGAAGAGCAATTAAACAGAAAGCAGTCGGGTTGATCGAGCTCGATGACCTCTCAGCCATGAAAGTAGATATTGCAAAGCTGGAAAATTAGATGAACAGAATGTCAATGCAACAAACACAACAGATGCAACATATACAACATATGTCTATTTGCTGTGAACTATATGGTGATAGTCATATGAGTGACATGTGCCCAACGAATCCCGAATCTATATATTATGTGGGGCAACAAAACAGAGGCTCAATGAATCAACATGCACAATATGGGAACACTTACAATCCAAATTGGAGGAATCACCCTAACTTCTCATGGGGCGGAAATCAACAGAATCAGAATCAATATAGGCCCCAAGGAAATTTCAATCAGCCTCAGAAGCCACCCCAACAAACAGAAGAGAGTACGAATGACTTGATAAATAAGTTGTTGCTTGACAATCAACAGCTCAAGACTGATTTCAGACAAGGCAAATGGGACAGTTAGCAGCAAATAAAAATTCTAGACCTGCAAGTGCTCTTCCCAGTGATACAGAGAAAAACCCTCAAGTTAATGCAGTCAAACTCGGAAACGGGAAGGAACTAGAGGAAGTGCCAAAGAAGAAAAAGGAAAAGCCTATACCTGAGGGGGAGCTGATCTCTAAGGCAATACACGAGTCAAAGAAAAATAATGCAGGTTCAGAGCAAGCGGAGGCTAAAAGGCCACCACCACCTTTCCCCCAGAGATTGCAGAAAGAATGATGATCGCATGTTCACCAAATTTCTCTCTATGTTAAGCCAGGTTCAATTAAATATTCTATTGGTGGATGTACTTCGTGAAATTCCAAAGTATGCTAAGTACATAAAAAATATAGTGGCTCACAAGAGGAAATTCACTGAGTTCGAGACAGCTGCACTTACTGAGGAGTGCACTTCAAGGTTCCAAAACAAGCTTCCTCAAAAGCTTAAGGATCCTGGCAGCTTCACTATCCCTGTGCAAATTGGTAATATTGACGTGGATCGTGCTCTTTGTGATTTGGGGGCGAGCATAAATCTAATGCCTTTGTCCTTGTTTAAGCAATTGGCTCTGGGAGCTCCAAGACCCACAATTGTGATGCTGCAATTAGCTGATAGGTCCATAGCCTACCCTGAAGGAGTGATTGAAGATGTGGTGCTGCAGATTGGGAAATTCATCTTCCCAACTGACTTCATTATTCTAGATTTTGAGGCTGATGCAATAATTAAAGTGAGAGAGGAAAAAATGATTATGAGGGTGGACAACGAGGAAGCAGTCTTTAATGTCTATAAAGCAATCCAACTTCCCCGCCACTATGAGGAGTTGTCTATGATATCTGTTGCAGAGGTGGATGAGAAACTTCTTGACACAAGTGTATATCTAGAAGACTCTCTAGAAAAATCACTCATGTTGTTCGATATCTTGATGATTGATGATGACGTTGAAGAGATGATGCATATCCTAGATACACCTTGTTCTTACATGCAGGGAACACACCCGTTTGAGCCTCTTAACAAGCCAAGTGGGCCTTCTCCGAAGCTGTCAATTGAAAAAGCTCCAAAATTGGAGCTTAAACCTCTGCCTCCGCACCTTCAATATTCTTATTTGGGTAGTTCCGACACTTTACCTGTTATTGTTTCTTCTTACTTGTCTAAATTGCAGGAAGAAAAGCTGTTGAGAGTGCTACGTGATCACAAGCGAGCAATTGGGTGGAAAATATATGACATTAAAGGCATTAGTCCATCTTTCTGCATGCATAAAATCCTCATGGAGGAAGGACACAAGCCAAGTGTAGAGCAACAACGCCGACTAAATCCAATCATGAAAGAGGTGGTAAGAAAAGAAGTGATTAAGTGGCTTGATGCAGGTATTGTATTTCCAATCTCAGATAGAAAATGGGTAAGCCCCACTCAATGTGTACCTAAGAAAGGGGGGGATGATTGTGGTGGTTAATGAAAATGATGACTTAATTCCTACAAGAACTGTTACTGGGTGGAGAATTTGCATAGATTATAGAAAACTGAACAATGCCACCCGGAAAGACCATTTTCCCCTCCCCTTTATTGACCAAATGCTTGATAGATTAGCTGGCCAGGAATACTACTGTTTCCTGGATGGTTATTCGGGGTATAATCAGACTTCTATATCCCCAGAGGACCAAGAGAAAACCACATGCACGTGTCCTTATGGCATGTATGCGTTCAAGAGAATGCCCTTCGGTCTCTGTAATGCACCTACGGCTTTTCAAAGGTGTATGATGGCTATTTTTACTGACATGGTTGAAAGATTTGTAGAAGTATTAATGGATGATTTTTCTGTGTTTGGATGTTCTTTTGATACTTGCTTAACGAACCTTGATAAGGTGCTTGCTAGGTGTATTAAACTGGGAAAATACTAAACTGGGAAAAGTGCCATTTCATGGTAAGGTATAGTCCTGGGGCACAAGGTGTCCAAAAATGGGTTGCAGGTGGATAAAGCAAAGGTGGAAGCGATTGAAAGATTTCCCCCACCGACTTCCGTCAAAGGCATTCGCAGTTTCTTGGGCCATGCAGGTTTTTATCGTCATTTCATTAAATATTTTTCAAAAGTTTCTTCTCCTTTGTGCAGGCTCCTAGAGAAAGATGTCCCTTTCAAGTTTGATGATGCATGTCTGAAAGCATTTGAGGAGCTGAAGGGAAAGTTAGTGACTGCACCAATTATCGTTGCTACGGATTGGGAGCAACCATTTGAGTTGATGTGTGATGCAAGTGACAAAGCAATCGGAGTTATTTTAGGGAAAAGGAGAAACAAAATCTTCCACTCCATTTACTATGCGAGCAAGACTCTGAATCCAGCCCAGATGAACTACATAGTTACTGAAAAAGAGTTGCTTGCAGTGGTGTGGGCGTTTGACAAGTTCCGATCCTATCTAGTGGGGACAAAAGTCATAGTCTACACAGATCATTCAGCTATCAGGTACTTGTTTGAGAAGCACGCCAAGCCGAGGCTGATTCGTTGGGTCCTCCTCCTGCAAGAATTTGACTTAGAGATCCGAGATCGAAAAGGGATAGAAAATCAAGTTGCTGATCATTTGTCCCGAATCAAAATCGGAGCCACGTAGCTGGGGGGGTCAATCAAAGAAACATTTCCCGACGAGTAGTTATTAGCGGTCAACTTAGGTGAAGCTCCATGGTATGTTGATTATGTGAATTTTATTGCAAGTGGGGAGACACCACCAGAATTGACACCTGACAACAGAAGAAGATTCTTACATGATGTGAGGCTCTACGTATGGGATAAGCCATTCTTATATAGGCAGTGCGCAGATCAGTTGGTGCGAAGGTGTGTTCCTGAGGAAGAGATGAATGCAATACTCCATGACTGTCATGCTTCACCATATGGAGGTCATCACGGTGGGAACAGAACCGCCCAAAAAGTGCTACAATCGGGTTTCTATTGGCCAAAATTATTTAAGGATGCACATGCCTTTGTTAAAAATCATGACAGATTCCAAAGAACCGGAACTATCGCGAAGAAACACGAGATGCCTCTGCAAAACATTCTAGTAGTTGAGCTTTTTGATGTTTGGAGGATTGATTTCATGGGACCATTCCCATATTCTAATGGTCACAGGTACATCTTAGTGGCGGTCAATTATGTGTCTAAGTGGGTAGAGGTCATTTCTCTTCCTACTACTGACACAAAGGTAGTGGTAAGCTTTGTCAAGAAGCACATCTTCACACGTTTTGGGACTCCAAGAGTGTTGATAAGTGACGGAGGTACACACTTTTGTAACAAATTGCTGAATAATGTTCTTGCAAAATATGGAGTTAAGCACAAGGTGTCCACTGCCTATCATCCCCAAACGAGTGGTCAAGTAGAAGTTTCAAACAGAGAGGTAAAGCATATTTTGGAGAAAACAGTGAGCGGGAATGGAAAAGACTAGGCCACGAAATTGGATGACGCATTATGGGCATATCGAACTGCATATAAGAACCCCATTAGTAATTCTCCGTATAGGTTGCTTTATGGGAAGGCATGCCACTTGCCCGTTGAGCTTGAACACAAAGCCTATTGGGCGATTAAAAAGCTAAATATAGAGATGGACTCAGTTGGTGAGAAGAGATTGCTGCAACTAAATGAGATTGATGAATTTCGACTGCACGCATATGAAAATGCCAAATTATATAAAGAAAAGACGAAGAGGTCGCATGATAAGCACATCAAACATCGTGAGTTCGAACCAGGCCAGGAAGTTCTCTTGTTCAATTCAAGGTTGAAGCTTTTCCCGGAAAGCTTAAGTCTCGTTGGGCAGGTCCTTTTGTTGTGGTAAGTCTAAGGCCTCATGGAGCGGTGTAATTGCGTGATAAGAGCTCAAACAGTACATTCTTAGTAAATGGCCAGAGAATAAAGCATTATTGGGGTGGTGACATTGCACGTCATAAGACCTCAGTGGACTTGGTCGATACGTAAACATGTGTTGAGTCGTGACGCAACGTTAAATCAAGCGCTTGTTGGGAGGCAACCCAAAAAAATTTTATTGCTTTCGTAGTTAACTTCTTAAATTTTTTATTAAGTAGGGTAGATATATTTTGCATTTTTCTTTGTAGGATTAGAATTGATAGATATAATGGTATAGAACATGTAATTGAGTATTTAAAAAGGTTAGGGGGATCGGGTTGTTAATAAAAAAATAATAAAAATAAATAAATTAATTAAAATCTGCTGCCCAGGCCAGCGCCCAGCACTGCCTGGGGCGGCAGAAACAGTAGCAACACGAAAAAAAACATTCTCTTTTTTTCGTTTTATTTTATTAATTTTTTTTTCTAATACCCACACCCATTAAACCAACCCAATTACCCACCTATGCTACCATTATAACCCACATTCTACCCATATACCCAAACCCACTTACACAATAATTCCCTAAGAAACACAAAAGAAAGAAAAAAATCAATTCCCTCCCTCTCCCTTCCACACCCGCGTCCCCTCTCCCCCAAAAATTTCAAAAAAATTTCTCTTGCTTCTCTTATCAAATCTTCAGGATACAAAATGGCTCGCGATATTGCTACCAAAGGAAAAGGCATTGGAAAATCCTCCTCCACCTCTCCTGCACCCAAGAAAAGAAAGCAAGGAGATGGCCCCTCCCACCAAGAAAAAGGCAAGAAATTGGCCAAGAGCTCACAACCTTCACCTTTGAAACCCCGACCCCGGTTGGATTTGGTAAATGATGCGGCGGTTGCATGGCACGGGGACTTTATGCCAAAGGGTCGTTATATCTCCGAGGTAGGGATTAACACTAAGGCCTTGGAACGGAACTTTCCTGAGGTGATGAGCCAACTCCGTGCCAAGCACATGGACAAGTTATTTATATGCCCCGGACCGGAAAATTTGAGTATGGTCCAGGAAATATATGCCAATTGGCACGCCGGGCATGATATTTCGCGAGTACGGGGTGTTGAGATTAAAATGCACATAGCGGACATATGCAAATACTTAGGGGTTGAAGATGTTGACCCAAGGAGACTTCATAAATTTTTCAAGAGCCCCAAATACACCTTGATAAGTCACACTTTGTGTGGCGTTGATTTGAATGCTAAATGGACCAAATAGCACGGCATGATTCATCTTCATATGGTACTGTCCGATTTTAACAAGACTGCCAAGGTGTGGCAGAATTTTGCACAGGCCCGTCTCATGCCTGCTGAGCATATTACTGACTGCACTCGTGCTCGAGTGTGTGTCATATATTTGTTGATGACAGGCCAACCCATAAATGTGGGTGAGTTGATATGGCCCGTACGAGGTTCGAGCGAAAGATCACGAGGTTTTTCTTTGGCAATTTGCTCACCAAGTATATGATGGACCTCGGGGTACCTGAATACAAGGGGTATGACAAGGTGGTGGAGTCTCCACCCGGGCTAATGGACATTACTACACTGCTAGAGACATCATCCAAGCTAACACCAGCTGCGCGCTATGAAAGGGACGAGAGCTTCAGCAGGTACATGTATAAAACTCTGAACTTTTTGATGTGCAAGGCGGGTGCTACAGATGTGGAGCGTATGGAACTACGCAGTGAGCTATCCAGTTCTGCCAAAGAGATGTTGGCGATTGCACCTGGCAGCCCCATCCATTCTTCTGAGAACGTGAACACTGTACGCGGCTCTAACACAGAGGATGGGGGTGGTGATGAAGTTACGGACCCCGAGCTGTGGTTCCTCTAGGCCCAGATGATGATGAGCCTGTAGTTGCTGCTTTGGTGACCTCTGATTGACAGGGAGCATTTCTTTTCACCCTACTTTGCTTTTTAATTTGTATATGCATCGGGGACGACGCATGTTTTCAGTGTGGGGTGGGAAGTATGCTACTTGTGATATTGTTGTATAATTGGTTTTTAAATTTATTTTTTTTAGTGTTAACTAGTTTTTTTTAGTTAGTTAGTTTTTGTTTTTAAATTCTATTTTCAGTTTTTATTTTTAGTTAGAAAAAGCTCGGATTTTTCCCGACGATGGATCTGTTGGACAATTTTCTTGAGGGATTAAAGTCCGAGTAAAATACAAAAAAACAAATTTCTTTTATTTTTTTTAGGTAGTTAGGTAGTATCCCTTGGTTTTTCTTTCGACACCGGTTCTTTTCCAAGGGTATAGCTCGAACTAGGTATTCTAGTTAGTTTTTATTTTTATATTTTTTAGGAGTAGGTTAAGGAAGAAAATTGAGGTACTCTAAGATACCTATTGACATGGTTGGTGTTGGCTAGTTAAGTTATGGCATACGCTCTGTCTTCCTGCATATATGATTTGAATTGTAATGCCCAAGTAAATTAAGTAGCCTATTCTTTGATACCTCTTTCTCAGTTGATTGACTTGTATGCTACCTAGTGCATTATTGCTTAAAAATTCTCAACTTTTTATGCTTGCTTGAATTGAGAGTCACACAGAACCTTCTTGAGTGAGTCAAGTGCCATGTGATGTAAGGATTGTTGATATTTTGTGCTATCCTTTGTAGTCTAGAACTTGCCCCATGTGTTATCAACGCGAAATCATTATGCTATGCTAGTATAGGAGATGACGTAGGAATTTCTTTCTTGATCATAAAAGTGCTTGTCACTGACAAATAAAATTTTCCCGTTGCTATCCCTTTTGAGCCTATAGATCGTTTCCTTGACAACCACATTACAAGCCTATATCCTTTTGTTCTTAATTTACATTGTTTTGATCCTTTTACCTCTTAAAGCACTTTAATTGTGAAATGAGCGCTAAAAGAAGTAAGAAAGGACTAAGTGTGGGGTGTCTTTTGAGTGGAACCATGGAAGGGCCCGTAAGGTGCACTAAAATTGTGGGGGAAAAAATCCACTAGCATATGAACTTTATAGTATGGAGTGTGTGAAAAAAAAAGTTCAAATAATGTAGAAAGACACACATCTCCTAATCATTCTCATTCATGCTAGTGAAACTATAGAGGTACTTAATGGAAAGGGGCTATGTTATATATGATGTATGACAAGTGTATGGATTGAGAAGAAATTGAGCTTGATTTCCGAGTGTAGTGTATTAAAGTGCTTAGGAGGGTTAGTCACTATTACTAAATATATCCTACCCATCCCTTAGCCTACATTACAACCTTAAAGTCCTAATTGATCCTAGATTTGTCTAGCTTAGATTAGTAGAGATGTACACTACGGGCAAGCTTATGGTACGACCACGGGATGCACATGAATTCTTTGTGAGAGTGAGTGAATTTTGTTCAATTGTCTGATATCCTTAAATTATGTTCAATTGTGTGATGTCCTTAAATTATGTTCAATGACATATTTGAATGTGTGGACTACGTTTATATTCACTATTTTCCTTGTGGTGAGGGCACTTGGTCTCATGACGGATTGGTGATGTTGTATTCTTTCTTGTATTGGGTGAGTGTGTGAGTTGAGGATGCTTATTGGTAATGAGTCATCTTTTGAGGTAAGGTGGTTTTGGAGGGGTTGCTTGAGTGTTTGAGTTCCTTGAATAATATTGAGTACACTTGGGCTACTTAAAAGCGGGAAGAATGTGAAAATTGTGTGTCCATGCTTAATTGTCAATATTGATTATATTCAAAAGGTAGGGTGTTGATTGAATTAATTGTGAAGTCCTCTTTCATAATTTTAATCACGTGTTTGAGGGTAGTATGTTGTCTCATTGCTCGAGAGCGAGCAAGAGTCGAAGTGTGGGATGTTGATGTTTCGCTTAAAGTATATATATTTTCATGTATATCGCCTCATATTTTACTTTTGTTTCGTGAGTTTTAGATGTTAATTGTGATGATTTATATTTGTTTGTGGTGTTTTTATGTGTAGGAATGATTTGGGAGAAATTGGGGACGAAACGCACAAAATTAGAGCAAAAACGCACAAAACCGAGAAAGGGAAAATTTGGGCGCTATAGGCAGGGCTGGGCGCCACCTGTGGCGCTGGAGGCAGTATACTATTTCCAGGCAGCGCCCTGGTGGGCGCCTGGCGCTACCCAAGGCTCCGATGACGCGAATCTCTCCTAATTTGACCGGGACTCAGTTAATTCGACCCTAGACCTACCCAACACGTATAAAAGAAAGTCTAAACTCAATTTTGAAGGGGGGGAACGTGATTTTTAGAGAGAAACAAAAGAGCAACACACTTGGGAGCACGGATTTGATCCTTCCATACCTTTTCTAGTACTCATTGATTTTATGTTTGAAAACATTATTTTTTATGATTGTATGAACATGTGTCGCTAAGAACCCTATTATTCTAGGGTCATGGGTGAAACTTGAATGTTATATTTGAAGTTTAATTTGACGAAGTTGATTTTATCATATTTGGTTGTTTATTTAATTATGTTCTTAATTATTTTGCTGAGTAGCTAACAGTGAAATACTATCTATGAATCTAGAGTTGAACTCAAAAGTGGGAATTCTAGATTGCATATAGAATTAAATAGAGCATGTTCTTGAACCCGGTCATCGGGGAACGTATTCACAATTAGGATAGACATATACCTATTTGCCTTGCTTGGTTGAAATACAGGAATTGTGAATGGATTCTTGTTAATATTGATTCCATAGACATATAGGCTTTAAGTTAACTTGAATTGGCGAATAATAACTCGAAAGATTCTTATGAGTAATATCAACCCTGTCAATCAACAATCTAGATAAATAACTTAGTCATTTTAAGCTAAGAATATAATATGATTGTTATCTAACCCGTGACCCTGGAATATCCTCTCCTATTGATTGTTAGTCGAAATTACTATTTGTGTTGGTTGATTTCCTAGTTAATTCATTAATTGGTATTTTAGGTAGTACTTAATTAATTATATATTTTGTGATAAATCTCTTGAATCGATAAGTTAATTGAGTTGAATATGTCAAAAGTTAATCATAAGTCTTCGTGGGACGATACTACTCACTACTTTATTACTTGACTACCACGTATACTTGTGTGGGTGTGTTTGGTCGCAATAGTTGGCATCAACTAGAGATTGGATACCCTATGTTGGAATCAACTAGGGAGTGGTGACCCTATGTTGGCATCAACTAGGGAGTAGTGACCCTATATTGGCATCAAGTTATGTTGGCATCAACTAAGGAGTGGAGACCCTATGTATGGAATCAACTAGGGAGTGGAGACTCTATGCTGGAAAAGCGACTAGGGAGTGGAGACCCTATGTCTAAAAAATCAACTAGGGATTGGAGACCCTATGTTGGAAAATCATCAACTAGGGAGTGGTGACCCTATGTTGGCATCAACTAGGGAGTGGAGACCCTATGTTGGAAAAACGACTAGGGAGTGGAGACCTTATGTCTAAAATAAAATCAACTAGATATTGGAGACCCTATGTTGGAAAAATCATTACCTAGGGAGTGGTGACCCTATGTTGGCATCAAATTACGTTGGCATCAACTAGGGAGTGGTGACCCTATGTTGGCATCAAGTTATGTTGGCATCAACTATGGAGTGCAGACCCTATGTTGGAATCAACTAGGGAGTGGTGACCCTGTGTTGACATCAAGTTATGTTGGCATCAACTAGGGAATGAAGACCTTATGTTGGCATCAACTACGGAATGGAGACCCTATGTTGGAAAAACGTAGCTAGGGATTGGAGACCCTATACTACCATGATTTTGAATCATCATTTCTTCTTTATTCTCTCTTTTTTATATATTTCAGAGAATGAGTAAATGCGAAAAGAATTTTGAAGAAGACTTCCCTTTTTAGAGTTATTGTTGTGAAGCTGTTTCTAGCCCTGAGGACCGATTTCATTTCTGGCCCTGGATAACTTGGCTTTTCCAAAACTTTACCATGATGGTTAATCACGTGGGACTTAATCTTTTTCAACTTTATTTTGCCTTTGTGGGCATTTGACTTTGATTTCCTTTCTTTTCAGGAGTTTTTTTTGTTCCAAAGCATCGGCCATCATGGCCAGTCGAAGTAGACTCGATGCACCTGCCGAGGCTGGGTGCCTTCTTGAATATTGGCTCGTTTCAAGCAAAAATCCTTTAAATCAATCTTGCCATCCTTTCTTTGTCTTAGCTTCAGAACAGAATTAAACCGAAATGGATTCAAAGAAAAACAGACAATGAAATGGACAAAATGAACTTAGACGAGAGGTATCCCTTTCAGGTAAAGGAAACAAGGACTTATCTGGAGTGCGTGCAGACTCCAATAAACATGACATGCCTCTTGGACTGGATGTCTGATATGTGCAAACCGTCCAACTCTCAGAAATTCATCACAACCTATGCCTCATAATCGAGAAACCTTGCCAGGACTTTGTCGATGCCGATGGTGGTGAGGATCATGTTTCCGATCAGCGGCACCCTTTGCGGGTTTTCACCAGCTGACCTCTCACATTTCTCTTCTCACCGTGGCCTTATAGTGCTCTTCGCGAGTTTTAACTAACAAGACTCTCTCTTTTTTCAATTTCTCTGCTTTCCATCGCCCTATGGTGCCCGTGAGGGTTTTCACCAATAAGACTCTCTCATTTTAATTGCATCGGATCCAAGTAGTTGTGTTCTCCGATCCTTGAACATTCTCACCGATTGATCAGAAGGACTTGAACAGGATTTTGGGTAAAAAGAATTTGGATTGAATTACAACTTTGGAACCTTTCAGGCGAAACCATCGCCGAACCATTATAACGCCTTCCCCAGCTTCAACTTTTGAAGGAATTTGAATTTTTATTTTGGTGTGACTGAACCCCAGAAAGAGGCTTCCTACATATCATTTCGGAATCAAGTCGAACGTAGTTGAAGAAAACTTTTGTTTTTTCATTTCATTTCCTTTTTTTTGACACGACTTTCAGGTTCCAAAGAGGGTGATCAAAGAAAAGTGACCAGCTGAAAGGGTTTGCAGAGGGTTGATAGTGTTTGGATAGCAAGAATGAAAGCCTTCGTCATCCCAATCAGAGAGTATTAAGACTGCGAAAGGGGTTAAATATAATACCTTTTGACTGCATCCGCATTGACAGCTATTTCGGGGTCATTTCCTTCAATTTCTCCCAAGTACAATGCCCTTTTTGGCAACAGTTTTCTTATAATGTACGGACCTTTCCAATTTAGAGCGAACTTTCCTTTTTCTTCCTCATGATACGGGAGAACACGCCTCAGAACGAGTTGCCCCACTTCAAAATTTCTTGGCCGCACTTTCTTGTTGTAGGCGCGGGCCATTCTTTGTTGGTAAAACTGCCCGTGACAAACTGCGGCCATCCACTTTCATCAATCATAGTTAATTGTTCCAACCGAGTCTTGACCCACTCGTCATCTTCGGTATCGACTTCAACAATGATTCGAAGAGAGGGAATTTCAAATTTTGCGGGTATTACAACTTCAGTGCCATAAACCAATAAGTAAGGTGTGGCCCCAACTGATGTGCGCACGGTTGTGCGATATCCGAATAGTGCAAAAGGCAGCTTTTCATGCCACTGTCTAGAACTTTGAATCATTTTCTTGAGAATCTTCTTGATATTCTTATTTGCCGCTTCAACGGCGCCATTGGCTTTGGGATGGTAAGGGGTAGAATTGTGATGCATAATTTTAAACTGTTCACATACCTCCCTCATCAAATGACTGTTCAAATTTGCAGCATTGTCTGTAATGATAGTTTTTGGAATACCAACACAACAAATTATGTTGGAATTTACAAAGTCCACTACTGCTTTCTTGGTGACGGCTTTGAAAGTGACTGCTTCAACCCACTTTGTGAAATAATCAATGGCAACCAGGATGAATCTGTGCCCATTTGAAGCTTTATGATCGATTGGTCGAATGACATCTATACCCTAAGCAACAAACAGCCAAGGTGCTGACATAGGATGCAACTCTGAAGGTGGTGCATGAATCAGGTCACCGTGTATCTGACACTGATGGCACTTCCGGACAAAAATGAAGCAATCCTTTTCCATGGTCATCCAGTAATAACCTGCCCGCAGGATTTTCTTTGAAAGTACATATCCGTTCATGAGGGAAGCATACTCCTGAATGCACGTCATTCATGATCTTTTCAGCTTCTTTGGCATCTACACACCTCAAAAGATTCAGATCTGGAGTTCATTTGTACAAAATTTCTCCGCTTAAGAAGAAACTGCTGGCAAGCCTTCTAATGGTTCTCTTTTGGTATCCATTGTCCTGCTCGGGGTATTCCTTTGTTTTCAAGAACCTTTTGATATCATGATACCATGGCTGAACATCTGGTTCTATTTCAACTGCATTGCAATAACCATGTCTTTCTCGAATGTGGATCTCAAATGGGTCAATATCGACATTGCCCGAATACGGCATCATTGCAGCCAAGGTAGCTAGTGCATCAACTAACTCATTGTTAAATCGAGGAATATACCTGAATTCAACGCACTTGAACCGTTTTCTAAGATCTTCCATATGTTTCTTTTATGGGATAAGCTTGATGTCTCGAGTTTTCCATTCACCTTGGGCTTGCCGAATGATCAAATCAGAACCTCCCATGATTAATAATTATTCTACATCCAGATCAACTGCCATGTTCATGCCTATAATGCAAGCTTCATACTCGGCAGTGTTGTTCGTACAGAAGAACTAAAGCTGGGATGTGCTCGGATAGTGCTGACTATTGGGCGAGATCAAAATTGCCCCAATCCCGACATCTTTTGCATTTACAGCTCCATCAAAGAACATTTTCCAAGCATTGGTGTCCTCTGGAATTACTTCAACTAAATTTACTTCTTCGTCTGGGAAATAAGTACTTAGGGATTTGTATTCATCATCAATCGGGTTCTCAGCTAGATGATCAGCCAAGGCTTGGGATTTCATTGCCGTGGGGGTGACATAAACAATGTCGAACTCAGCGAGGAGGATTTGCCATTCTGGTTATGAGATATGTGGTGTAGGACAAAAGATAATGTCTGAGATTCTGAGTGACCCAAGTTAGGGCGCAACAAGTTCTTTCCAATAAGGTGTACTTGGCTTCATAACTGGTAAACTTCTTGCTCAAGTAGTATATGGCTTGCTCTCTCTTTCCGATCACATCATGTTGCCCGAGGACATAGCCGAAAGAATTTTCCAGGATTGTCAAGTACAAGAACAAAGGTCTTCCAGGCTTAGGTGGGACCAACACCGACGGATTTGACTGATATTCTTTGATTTTATCAAAGGCTTCTTGACACTCATCCATCCACTTGATCGTCACTTCTGTCCTTAGCAACTTAAATATGGGCTCACACGTGGTAGTAAGTTGAGCGATGAATCTACTGATATAGTGCAACCTCCCTAGCAGACTCATGACCTCTTTCTTGGTTTTTGGAGGTGGTAAATCCCGGATAGATTCAATCTTTGCTGGATCTAACTCAATACCCCTCCGACTGATTATAAACCCCAGGAGTTTCCCAGATGGAATTCCGAATTCACATTTAGCTGGGTTCAGATTTAAATCATACCTTGGCAGACGCTCAAAGAATTTCCTCACATCTCGCACATGGTCTTCTTGTGTTCTGGATTTAATGATCACATCATCCACATACACCTCAATTTCTTGGTGCATCATGTCATGGAAGATAGCGGTCATAGCTCTCATGTAAGTTGCCCCGGCATTTTTAAAACCAAATGGCATGACCCTATAACAGTAAGTGCCCCATGGTGTGGTGAAAGACGTCTTTTTTGCATCTTCGTCATACATCAGAACTTGGTGATACCCAGCATAACAATCCACAAAAGATTGTATCTCATGTTTGGCACAATTGTCGACAAGAATGTGGACGTTTGGTAATGGAAAGTTGTCCTTGGGGCTTTCTTTGTTATCCCTATAGTCAACACAAACTCGGGTTTTTCCATCTTTTTTTTGGTACTGGAACCACATTAGCCAGCCAAGTGGTGTATCGGACTAGTCGGATCACACCAGCTTTCAATTGTTTGTTGACTTCTTCTTTGATCTTATCACTGATGTCTGTTTTGAATTTTCTCTGCTTTTGTTAGACAGGTGGACAGCCGGGATAACTCGGAAACTTATGTACCAGTAAATCGACACTTACTCCTTGCATATCCTCATAAGACCAAGAAAACACGTCTTTGAATTCAAACAAAAGTTGGATCAATGCATCTCTAAATCTTTCCTCAGCGTGAATGTTAATCATGGTTTCTCTGATCTCTTCTTAACTGCCCAAATTAACCGGCTCGGTTTCATTTAAGTTTGGCTTAGGCTTATGTTGATACCCAATTTTTCCTAATAATATTTTAAATTTGAATATATAGCTTCAAAATCATTTATCAATAGTAATTGATATTTTTCCACAATTTTCCTATATTTGTATTAATCTATCCAGCATTTTATTTCAATTAAATAGCCATAAAATTGCATTACAAATGATTTCAAAAAGCATTTATGGGTTTCATTAGTTATTTTGGTCCTATTAAGACCAAATTATTTTACAAATAGTCAAATTGGCACCTTTTGGCTATAATTGCAATAACTTTGCAATTATAGCCCAATTATATGATTTTATACTATTTTTATCCAGAAATTAATCATTTGTATTTTTAAAATACTAAGTAATCATCTTAATTATTTTCTACGCATGAAATTCATTTTTATAATTAACAGCTATTTTTTATAAATTATTTTAATTAATTTACATGGGGTATTTAACAGATAGCCACTTCTATTTCATTTATAACCTAATTAGACCAGACCCAAGTCTGATTAAAACGGCCCAAACACCCAGGCCCAATACATTTATCCTACCCAACCCAATACCCCACTTCAATCATGACCGTTGATCTGAGTGATCAACGGTCCAGATTTACCCTTTCCTTAATTAATCCAAACGACCCCCCCTCCCAAACCCTCACTTCTCTCATTTCCCTCATCTTCTATCCACCGTCATCCCCTTCCCCTTCTCTCTCAAATCCTCTCTGCATCAAACCCTAATCCCCACTCCATTCTCTGGTTCACCGGTAACAATGGTGGTTCCCTATCCCCCCCAACCTCTATGGCTCGTTCTTGCATCCCTAAAGTCCTCAAGGGACCGGTTGGTTATTCATCCACCCCGCGGGGTCCGTTCTCACCTCTCATGGCTTTCATGTCATTCTCAGGCCATCCATGGCCATCTGAGTAAGATCCTCCCATCTCCGGCTAGAACCTATGGTTTCTAAGCCGACTCTCTCTCTCTCTTTGGGTTCTCTCTCTGAAGCCCTAATTTTAACACTGGATTTCTCAGATTTGCAATAGATCTGGGTATATTCCGAGTTATTTTGCTGTTTTCTTAAAGATTTTTCGATTTTCCTAAAACGTCTCTTCATCTTCAAACTAGGGTTTCTTAACCCCTTTTCAAAAAATGATTCTTCTTCTGACTTTAGTGTTATTCTGTGATTTTCACTGTGTTTAAACGATTTGTTTACGTTTTTCCTTCATCTGATTTTATTATGTTGAGAACCCTCAGTTTCTTGGTTTAATCTTTGGGTTCTGAGTTTATCTTTACTGTTCGTTCTTTCAAACTTGTTTGCATGTTTGATTCTCATGAATCTGCTTTGGTTAATCTGAGTATTATTGTGATTTTCATCCTGTTTAACTTACTAGGGTTTTTTATTCTGCCTATTATGTGCTTACCTCGCTTACTCTCAAAGGTTTATGTTTATCAATACTATATTCCAGTTTGAATCCTTGATTCTATATGATCTTTACTTTACCATGTCTATTAGGGTTCTAATTATTTCCTTCTGTCTTGCTTATCATGATTTTATCCTGTGCAATTTGTGTTGATTCCCCCTAAACAATACTATTTCCTCTTTGAACCCTTGATTCCCTATGATTGGTACCTTTCACGAACCCCTTATGATGATTTCCCTGCTGATTTTCCGACCTTAGCTTATTTCTGCCTTATTTTTTAGTCGACTATGCTGTCAAATTAATTCTTATCTTATTTCCTTAATTAGAATCCTCTGAACCTAGCCTCAATTACATGTTCTATACTGGTACTGTGGTGAAATTATTTCCTTATTGTGTTATATTCCAGTCATATGGTATCTTTCCTTATTTATTGCATGTCTATTACCATTCAAAGTTAACTCCTTAATTGAAGGGAGTACTTATATTGATCTTATGTTGATTGATTCTGATTCCCCAATCACTGCATGACATTGATTGTTACCTTATACTACCTAGTTTCAAACTACTATATATGCTCTCTCTCATTGACACTAAAGATACGAACACATTAGTTCAAACTCTATCTCTGACACTCAAAGTTTTCTACTCTCTTTCTGTGCCACTTACTATTATTCTGAGTTAGCCGGCTGCAATCCAAGGCTAACTATTGTGCTCCTCTTCCCCTTCACCTTTGTGTTTACTGTCCCTTTACTGGTATGTTCTGATTTTCAATTTAAGAGTGCAAAAACCAGTATGTTCCTTTTACTGTTTTAGTTTATCATGTTTCTGATCTATTTCAATCTATTGTTTTATTGTTCAACATGTAATTGACCTCTTTTCATCATTGTTTCATCTAGTATGCTAATTATGTCTTAACTCTTTAGGATTAGCATGTTCTTATAAACCTGTAATCTGATTCAATATGACTCAATTCTGTTTTGATGCTTGTGTACTAGTAGCCTAGTTTTGGTATGCCTTATTGATTTGTTACCCTAAGTTGCCCTGATGATATGCTCAATCATGTTTAGTGCTTCTATGTCCTCACTGCTGCTATGAAATCCTATACTATGTCATCTCCCAATCCCATGAACCCCCTAAGCACTTCTGATTCTGTGACTATGTTCTAATTAGCATTCCAAAATTCATGTCTCACTATTTACACCATTAGCTACCCCTTAATTTCAAGAGACTTATGTTCATTATATGTGTATTATGTGTCCCCAGTCCCCAATTATCCATGTGTGAAGGGTTGTTATTTGAGTATTTTTGTACCTGTTTGGCTCTGTGTTTGAGCTGTTGTTTGTTTGATTTCATCACTCTTATCAAAATTATTTTACTGCTAAACAACTCTCCTATTTTATAAAACTACTGCAACTAAATCCCTTCTTTCAAATACTGCTTTCCTATTAAACCCTTTGCAAAACTATGTCAAGAACTCTCACTCTACTCTTAGGTCCTTAGGTTCTGTCCCTCCAGTGTATGACTGCCTTGGGATTCCTGTGAGATCCCTCTGAACTCTGATGCACTGGGACTGGCCCTTCCACACTACACTTACTCAATTATGGTTATGAAATCTAGGTGTGAGCACTGCCCGGGATCCCTTGAGGTCCTTAGGGAACTTTGACACACCCGGATATGAGAAAGGCTATGAAACATTTGGGCACTTGAGGTTCTGGGAATCTGGGCCTGTTTTCAGGCTCCCTATAGTTTAACTTCTTCTTTTCCTTTATTTATTTATGTAATTTATTCAGCTGGTCTGTAATAATTATTGTAAATGAATACTGGGGGATGGCTAGTGAAATAGGGGGATAGCTATATGATCTTATCAATGCCACTGGGTAGAAATCATGCCTTAGGCTTTAAATTCCCTATATCTGCATCAGAATCCATGCTTAGGACTAACATGTTCATTCAAACCATGCCAAACATAGATATCATGGCTTTAAGGCTTTCATGTTTACTGATTTAACGTACAACATGTCCTTAATTTATGCTTATGCCTACCACATAGAAATCCTACTCCTAGGGTGATAAAATTAATACTCATGTGCATTCAAAACATGTCCCAATCATCCTGTAACTCTTTGTGCTTGTTAGAAATCATGCTTTAGGAATCCTGTGCATCCTGAAATTATGTCTTAGCCATCCTGCATTTATATGTCATAATAGATACCATGTTCTAGGATTTCGTCTACATTTACTTAACTACGCCTAGTTTAAACTGCTGAATAATGAAAAGGTATAAGATAGACTCGCATATGATTATCATGTCTGCTCTTAATAGAAATTGGTAACTATCTCTGCATTCTCAGATTTACATCACTTAGAACAGCATGTTTTAGGTAAAACAACCTCTAAACTGTTTAATAATTCTGGTAGTCACTATGCACAACCCTACGCCTAAGCAAGCCTTAGGTAATCAACCTCTTAAAAATGAATACTGTTTTGATTGCGTTTGCTACCTAAAGGCTAACAGGTTTTAAAATTAGTAGGCAAACTGATTAGGTCCTTGCTATTGAGTTTATAAACAAGCTGCATACTTCTGTGCATTGATATTCACTCAGATATCCTGTCTTAGGATTCTGTCTAATAAAAATGCCTATTTTTTTGTGTTTGAGACGTGTTGTTTATGTGCAATATCTGTGGAGGTAAATCTGAGCCTTTTAAATTGCTTTTCCCGCATTTATTTGTAAAGTCCTACTTGTTCTTTCCTGTCGCCTAGAATTTTATCCTTTTAACCTTAGGGAGTTTTGTCTAGAACTTCCTATATTTAGAGGTCCTAAATTCCTCCAGGGACATTAAGAAGGGACGGGTAACAACACACATAGAGGTCGTTAAATAAACTCGCTTAATAACCACTAAGGGGTGGGAAGTGTAGACATGGATATGATATCCGGTGCGCTAATACACGTGTAGCCCCTCTTCTGAGGAGTGATTACCGGGCATTGTACTGATGTGCTCCTATAGGATAAACAACCTAGCNATGATATCCGGTGCGCTAATTCCACGTATAGCCCCTCTTCTGAGGAGTGATTACCGGGCATAGTACCGATGTGATCCTATAGGATAAACAACCTAGGATCCCCCTATCCCTTACACATGTGTGCTTAGATTGTAAAACCTCCGAAATTTTGTATATGTGCTTAGACTTTAAATCTTTTAAACTTAAGCACATATGTGTGCTTGGACTGCAAATCTTCTCAAAACCTTCATCTATTTACCTATGTGTTTATTGCTTATATGCTATATATTCACAAAGTTTGTTTGGGTCGGGAACCACTGTTGTGGACTTCGAGAGGTGCGTAACACCTTCCCCTTGAAGTAATTTCAAGCCCTTACCCTATCTCTGCTTATCTAATCTGTGTTTGTAAATAACCTTTAGTAGGTGCCCTAACGCATCTTAAAAATCGTTAGGTGGCGACTCTTCAATTCCTTATGCCTTTCCCAAAAGGAAGCGAGTTGTCCCAATAAGTTCGAATACCCTGACCGATCCGAAAAGGGAGGAAAAAGGGGGGCGCGACAGCATGACGACTCTGCTGGGGATTTCCTAGGCTTTTACCATTCTCCAAACTGCTTTGTGAACTTATGTTTACTTTGTTAATACTTGCGACCTTTCCCCTCCTTTATGTGCCATTAATTGTTTATCCCTTTCAAGTATTTATTCCTTTTCAGAATCAAAACTGACATNGAGTCGACAATTCCGTGCCTTTCCACCTCAAGTTGTCTGCTTGAGGGTACCAGTTTAAAATCCCATAAAAACCTTACTCTGATATATTGTGCATGCATCATGGTCAAACCTAGCCGGGTTAACGTTTCATCCGCATGATAACCCTTTAAGACAGCCTTATCCAAAAGTCCATCGGGTTTTTCATAATCCCAACGGACGCGGTCACGTTCTGTGCATTTATTTGGAGAACTAAATGCATGCATGCTAATCATAAGTGCATAAATAGTCGATTCTGGCGGGGGTAAGGGTCTAACCTTATATATTTTGTAGAAAAATAAGGCATGAAGTCCCCGGGTTCGGCATGGTCCATAGAATACCACCACTATTGCTGGATTGGTGGAAAGACCTCTCGCCCAGTGACAAAGACCATGTAAAGAGGGTCCTCGGGAACTTTCCCTCTTTACTGGATATTCAACCAAACAACATGTTCATCAAAGCAACCACTATGTTCTGGGACAGAGAAAGGTCTGTGTTTCGTTTTGGCAACATAGAAATGACCCCCCTCTTGGAGGAGATAGGGGGCTTTGCGGGATTACCTTGGGACAGTCCAGCTTTGTTGGTACTGGAGAACCATGCCGCTAGGGGCTTCCAAAAAATGATGGGTTTGAAGAAGAACGATGGTTTAGAGTTCCTGACAGAGTCCTACATACCTTTTGATTATCTCTATGAACGATACGGCCATAGAAAATCCTATCGTATCTTCCATGACGAGTTCTCTATTACTTCCTTGGGTCATATTCACCGCAGGGTTTTGTGTTCGTCATTTGCTTCCTGGGTCTGATGGTGTTTCCAAGCAAAGGAGACCCGATTCACACTAGACTAGCGATGGTAGCCAAATCCTTAATGTAAGGAATCGAAGGTCAAACATATACCATTGTCCCTATGATCATAGCAGACATATTCCGAGCCTTGGACCACTGCCAGAAGGCGGACAAACACTTTGAGGGTTGCAAACTGCTACTACAGGTTTGGTTATTAGAGCATCTCCAGAGAGGCCAATATCGTCAGGAATTTCCATGAAGGGCGTGTAATGATCATATAGCCTTCCACCACCCTAAGAGGATGACCTACATCCCTGATAGGTTTGCATAACCGGAAAATGCTACAGAAAGGGCGCAGTTTTTTGATAATTTGACCTAGGACCAGGTTCAATGGATGTTCGAATGGTTCCCTACCAGTGAATTCATCATTAGATCGAGGGACGCTCCACACTTGGTGTTGATTGGTTTAAGGGGCATATATACCTATGTTCCCATCAAGGTCATGAGACAGGCGGGTAGAAAGAAAGTTATACCGCGAGTCTCCAAAATGAGTCATTACAGGGCAGATTTTCAGGACGACGATATCCCGTACAAATGTGAAGCTCAGCATCTGTGGCATCTCAAGGTTGTTGTAGAAAAGGACACCATCAATCCCGACAGATACCACCTAGGGCATGTACGCTTTTACCTGTCATGGTTGGAAGACAGCATAGCAGGGATAGTTGAGCCAGGCATCAGTAGAAACATGGTCATAGATAAAGCGGCTGAGGCTCAGGTGAAGTACAATAATCTGCGCAAAAGGGTTCGAGAGTCCGAGGCCGAGCATCTGGAGCAACACAAGACTAATATGGAACTGATCAATGAGTGGAAGGAAAGGTCCATCAAATCTAGTGAAAGCTTGGAATATTTGGAGCAGGGTCTGATGGAGCTAGAAGCAAAGACAAGAAAAAGGGTCGCCGACTGCCAGAATGCTGAGGGAAACGAAGGAGGGCATCTAGAAAGGTATACCTGTTGTTGGGAATGCACGACCTGGGGAACCTGATTGACAAAACTAAGAAGAACAAGCCTGGGGAAGGTCCTTCGGGGACTAAGTAGTCTAGGTTTCCTTTTCATTGCTTTTACCAATGTAATAAGGCCAAGTGCCATTAGTGATTTTATTTCCTGCTCGTTATTTTAGTGTCGTTTTAAACTCGTCTATTTTACATTAATGAAATGAGGCATTTTTGCCTCTAAGTTCTCCAAAATCAACTTGTCGCTAGGCCTACCTCTGGCACAACGAGGCTCCCAAATTAGGACATACTTTTATTCCTGCACTATGTGTTTAAATACTGCAATATTTTCTCATGATCCTCATTGACTTGGCTACCTTTTGTTTTTTTTTTTTGTTTCTTTTGATTATTCCCCTCCCCAAAGGTTGGTTCATTCATTCTGGCATCATCACCATATCACACAAGATCCAGGTGCCCTCCACCTCCTCCTCCTCCTAGTCCACCTAAAGGCAAAGGCAAAAGCAAAATGGAAGATTTGGGCAACATCAGACAGGAAAACACAACGCCAGTGGAACGAACAGAAGCTCTTGACAATCAAGGTACTCAGGTTCAGAATGATGTTATGTCACAACTCGAGCAAAGGTTGTTGAAACTCCAAGGAGAGCTTAAGCATGTCCGGAACTTGGCAAATTTATCCTTCTCACTCAGTGTTCCAGATGTCACTCAAAATCCCATACCTCCTCAGAACACCCCAAACAAATAGAAGCCTCCCACAACTCATCATCATATAACTCCACCAAAAAAATAAATTATCCCACCACAGCACCAGCACAACATTTTCCATGCTCCAAGAAATACCCCGCTAATTATCCCTGAACCACAAGACTCCACAAGTGACCACATCTATGCTCAAACACTAGGTCATCAGAACAACCCCATATACGTGGAGACTCTACCTCACTCCACCCAACACATTGCTTACACACCTGAATCCAGTGAGAAGGATATACTCATTAAGAATTTGGCCGAGGAACTCAAGAAGCTGACTAGTCGAGTTCAGGGAGTTGAAGGAAGTCAGGGAGTCGAAGGGTTGAACTATGAAGATCTCTGCATACAGCCCGGTGTTGAATTACCGGAGGGTTACAAACCTCCTAAGTTCGAAATTCGATAGTACATGTGATCCCAGGGTCCATCTGAGGACCTATTGTGATAAATTGGTTGGATTAGGAAGATACGAGAAGATTTGCATGAAATTGTTCATAAGGAGCCTCACATGAGATGCTTTATCTTGGTACATCAGCCAAAACCCTAAGAAGTGGTCCGATTGGGTAAGTATGGCATCAGACTTCATGGACCGATTTAGGTTCAATACGGAGAATGTACCAGACGTGTTCTACATCCAGAACCTTAAAAAGAAGTCCACCAAAACTTTTCGCGAGTATGCCGCTCGTTGGAGATATAAAGCAGCCAAGGTCAGGCCTGCCCTAGAGGAAGAACAAATGAACAAATTCTTCGTCCAGGCACAAGACCCGCAGTATTATGAGAGGCTAATGGTGATTGAAAATCACAAATTCTCTGACATCATCAAGTTGGGTGAGAGAATTGAAGAAGGTATCAAGAGTGGAATGGTCACTAACTTTGAGGCACTACAGGCCACAAACAAAGCGTTGCAGTCTGGTGGTATATCCAAGAAGAAAGATGCAGGAACGGTAATGGTTACACAGGGACCCAAATCCCCGTTGGTATACAGAACTTCCCCACCCACCTATCAAGCACCCTAACCCACCTATCAGTCAGCACCTCCATCAACATATCAGTCATCTCCACCGTCTACATATCAGCCTACTTCCCCCAGATATTCCAACCAGCTCTTGTTTATGATACCTACAACTCTCAGCCATCTCACTTCCAGTCACCCCCTGTTCGCCAAAATTTCCCGAGAACTCGACCCAACTTTGATCGCATACCTCTTAAACAATACACAGCCATTGCTGAACCTATCAACCGGCTGTATGAAAGATTAAAAGCTGCTGGTTATGTCACTCATATCCCTGCTATAACCCCTAAAAATCCATCCCAATGGGTCAATCCAAACAAGACATGTGCATACCATTCCGGCATGAAGGGGCATACAATTGATGAATGTAGCTCATTGAAGGATAAGATCCAGTCTATGATTGATAACAAGGTCATCCAGGCAAAAGAAGCTACTCCCAATATTCGCAACAATCCGCTTCCAGACCATAGGGGTGTCAACATGATAGAGATAGAAGAAGATTGGGACCCAGAGGGGTCGATCGGGTTAATTATAGAAGGTGATGACCCAAAGAAGTCAGCAGTCACTCTTAATCCCATCATAGTCCAGATTCAGCCATCCGGAGACATCGAGGTAACTGCGTCACTCCCATTCAAATTTGAAATGACACCACCTACAAACACATATTTACCATTCGAGGTTGAAGTTATGCCAATTGCTAAGGCACCCATTCCATTTGAAGTGAAAGTAGTTGCACCAATCACAGTGACAGTGTCAACCACGCCACTTTTCAATGACAAGGCTGTACCTTGGGATTACACGGCTGAAGCAAGAAGGAAAGGTAAAGTCAAGATAGAAGAAGCTGGCGCTGCTCAAGGGATGACAAGGACCGATAGGGTCTATACACCTGAACACTTGGCAGAGTCTAGCAGAAATGCTTCCAACAGGCCACCCGTTATTGAGACAGGCCCAGATGATCTTTGGAGAAAGGTGAAGTCTAGGGAATGCTCAGTCATCGATCAGCTGAACAAAACTCCAGCCCAGATATCCATTCTGTCATTGCTGCAGAATTCAGAGACACCCAGGAATGCTTTGATGAAAGTGTTCAACGAAGCATATGTGCCAAATAACATAACTAGTGGAGAAATGGCCAATATGGTAGGTCAAGTACTGGAGAGTCATAAGATCACTTTCCACGAGGATGAGCTTCCGCCTGAAGGGATAAGTCATAACAAAGCACTACACATCACTATGCAATGTGAGGACTACTTCATCACCAGGATTCTAATCGACGGGGGATCCAGCCTCAACATCTGTCCGTTGACAACACTCAAGAAATTGGGCAGTGGACTGCACGCAAAGAGAGATCTATGAATGTAAAGGCTTTTGATGGTTCTCAAAGGTCTACCATCGGTGAAATCAGTCTTTGTCTGCAGATGGGACCTACATGGTTCGAAATTGAATTTCAGGTGATAGACATATCGGCGTCCTATAATCTGTTGTTGGGACGCCCATGGATACATGCCGCTGGGGCTGTAGCATCAACATTGCATCACGTGGTAAAATTTGAATGGAACCACCAGGAAGTGATCATCCATGGAGACGGAAGAAATCCTATCTATGTTCGCCAGACCATCCCGGTGATTGAAGGTAGAAGAAGGCTGGGTAGAGAAACATACCACCACATTGAACGAGTCAATGTAGTATATAAAGACAAATGGTGGGACAGTAAGATCAAAAGTATACTAAACTGGAGTGGATACGAGCCTGGCAGAGGACTCGGGAAAAATCTTCAGGGGATTTCCAAACCAATATAGTTGAAGCACCATGGCACCACTTTTGGGCTGGGATACAAATACCCTTGGCAGGAGTACGAATATTGGTCGCCACCATGGCGCGGTTCCTACTATCCATTGGAACAGCCTATACCATAGTTGGAGCAGACTTTTCAGCAAGCTGATATCATATGGAGGTTAGAAGAAGAAGAAACTCTAGCAACTTTGAAAGATCTATTCCTGGAAGATGGTGACATGGACTGCTGTGTTATTGTTGAGGAGGAGGAGGAGGAAGGCCCTACCATCCAAGCTGTGAGCAAGGGATCGTTTCTCAAGAATTGGACTGTCAAACCATCCAAGGCCTGATGAGTCCCGGGGTAGCAAGGCTGAACAAGCATTGTTTATTTCATTTTGCTAATGATTTCCTTTTCTGCATTGCCATTTTTGCATTTTCCAATAAAATCTCCAATGTTCCAAAACATTCAAAAATCACTTTTATGTTTCAATAAATCTGTATTCATTTATTATCATTTTCTCTCATTATTTTATCTTACAACATTACTATTTACTGTCTTGATGAACCAATGACTGTGACATGCAATGAGACAACGCAACAAAAGAACAGTGATTCAGAAGAAGAAGATACCATACCCAATGAAATTATTAGAGAAGTTGAGGATTTTAAAAATAGACCTAAGTCCAATCTGGACGAAATCGAGATAGTCAACCTGGGAGATTCAGAAACTATCATGGAAACTCGCATCAGCATTCATCTATCGCCTTCAGAGAAAGTGGAATACATACAATTCTTGAAAGAGTATGAAGACATATTTGCATGGTCGTACGATGACATGACTGGTCTAAGTACATCCATTGTGGCTCACAAGTTACCAACCAATCCAATGTGCCCGCCGGTAAAGCAGAAGCTCACAAAATTCAAGCCTGATATGAATCTGAAAATCAAAGAGGAGGTTACCAAGCAAATCAACGCTAAGGTTCTCAGGATAGTTGAATATCCGACATGGTTAGCCAACATCGTGCCATTACCCAAGAAAGATGTAAAGGTCAGAGTTTGTGTCGACTACCGAGATCTCATCCGGGCCAGTCCGAAGGATGATTTTCCTCTCCCGAACATACACATCTTGATTGACAATTGTGCAAAGCATGAACTTCAATCATTCGTGGATTGCTTTGCTGGTTACCATCAGATTTGGATGGACGAGGAAGACGCTGAGAAAATGGCTTTCATTACTCCGTAGGGAGTTTACTGTTATAAGATGATGTCGTTCGGCCTAAAGAATGTTGAGGCCACCTATATGAGAGCTATCACCACTATCTTCCATGATATGATACATAAAGAAATTGAGGTGTATGTGGATGACGTCGTCATCAAGTCCAAAAGAGCCACCGACCATACATCAGATTTGAGAAGGTTCTTCAACAGGCTGCGAAAGTACAACTTGAAATTAAACCCCATGAAGTGTGCGTTCGGGGTTCCTGCTGGGAAATGCTTGGGTTCATCGTCAGCCGCCGAGGAATAGAACTGGATCCATCAAAGGTCAAAGCCATCCAAGAATTTCCACCACCAAAGAACAAGAAAGATGTGATGATTTTCCTGAGATGCCTTAACTACATCAGCCGATTCATAGCCAGTCCACGATCATATGTGAACCGATCTTCAAGATGTTAAAGAAGGATGCTGCAACTAAATGAACTGAGGATTGTCAAAAATCTTTCGACAGAATCAAGGAATACGTGTCAATGCCACCAGTCTTGGTCCCGCCAGATCCAGGTAAACCCTTGCTACTCTACCTTGCGGTATTAGATAGAGCTTTTGGCTGCATTCTGGGGCAGCACAACGAGACAGAAAGAAAGGAACATGCTATTTATTATCTGAGTAAGAAGTTCACTCCACATGAGGCACGATATTCCCTACTGAAACGTACCTGATGTGCTCTAACCTGGGTAGCCCAGAAGCTGAGGCATTACTTCTGTTCCTACACAACGTATCTCATATCAAGGATGGATCCCTTGAAATATATCTTTCAGAAGCCCATGCCCACAGGCAAACTGGCCAAATGGCAAATCCTGCTGAGTGAGTTCAACATTGTCTATGTGACTCAGAAAGCGGTCAAGGGGCAAGCACTGGCAGATCATCTTGCCGAGAATCCCGTGGGAGGAGAATACGAACCCCTGAAAACGTATTTTCCCAATGAAGAAGTGACATTCATAGGGGAAGACATTGCAGAATCCTATGACGGGCGGAGAATGTTCTTCGACTGAGCAACCAATTTCAAAGGAGTCAGCATTGGAGCTGTCCTGATATTGTAAACATGTCAACACTACTCGATATCTGCCAAACTCAGATTTCCCTGTACCAACAATATGGAAAAAATATGAGGCCTGCATCTTAGGGCTCAATCTGGCCATTGACATGAATATCCAAGAGTTTCTAGTAATTGGTGACTCAGATCTGCTAATACACCAAGTACAAGGAGAATGGGCTACCAAGAATTCCAAGATATTGCTATATCTACACCATGTGCAGGAATTGAGGAAAAGGTTCACAAAGATAGAATTTTGGCACGTCCCCAGAGTTCAGAACGAGTTTGCCGATGCATTGTCCACTCTATCATCCATGATACAACACCTAGATAAGAACTTCATTTCCAGTGAAGATCCATAACCAGCCGACATATTGTGCCCATGTTGAAGAAGAAGCAGGCGGAAGACCATGGTTCCACGACATCAGGGAATACTTGTCAAAGAGAGAGTACCCAGAGCTTGCATATCACACTCAGAAACGCATGCTCCGGAGATTTTCCAACAATTTCTTTCTCAGCAGAGGAAACCTATACAGGAGAACTCCCGACTTGGGATTATTGAGATGTGTCGATGCAAAGGAAGCTTCCAGACTACTTGAAGAGATACATGCTGCGACCTGTGGCCCACACATGAATGGTTTTGTCTTAGCAAAGAAAATACTCAGAGCCAGTTACTTCTGGATGACCATGAACGGACTGCATCCAATATGTCCGGGAATGCTATCGATGTCAGGTACATGTAGATATGATAAATGTACCCTCAAATGAGCTCAATGCAACAAGCTCACCTTGGTCGTTCGTCGCCTGGGGAATGGACGTTATTGGACCAATCGAGCCCACAACCTTAAATGGACACAGGTTCGTCCTAGTAGCTATTGATTACTTCACCAAATGGGTCGAAACAGCATCATACAACGTAGTGACTAAGAAAGTCGTGGCAGACTTTGTCCGTGACCGTATCAGTTGTCTTTGGGGTTCCTGAGTCAATCATCACCGACAACGACTCCAATCTCAACAGTGATCTGATGAAAGCCATGTGCTAGACTTTCAAAATTAAGAACAAGAATTCCACAGCCTATAAATGGAGTTGTGGAAGCCGCCAACAAGAACATCAAAAAGATATTGAGAAAGATGATAGAAAAGCACAAACAGTGGCATGAAAAATTATAATTCGCCTTACCGGGATACCTCACCACAGTCCGCACATCAACCGGGGAAACTCCTTATTTACTGGTTTATGGTACGAAAGTTGTTATCCCTGTCGAAGTGGAGATCCCTTCCTTAAGAATCATACAAGAAGTTGAGCTTAATGACGCAGAATGGATAAAAGGCCGCTACGAGCAGTTGGCCCCCATAGATGGGAAAAGGATGAATGCAATATGTCATGGTCAACTTTATCAGAATAGAATGTCCAGAGCCTTCAACAAGAGAGTCAATCCAAGATAGTTCACACCGGGGCATCTGGTGTTAAAGAAGATCTTTCCACATCAAGATGAAGCCAAAGGGAAATTTTCTCCCAAATGGCAAGAACCGTATATGGTTCACCGAGTATTGACAGGAGGAGCTCTCATACTTGCAGAAATGGACGGTGAAGTTTGACCAAAGCCAATCAACTCAGATGCAGTCAAATGATATTATGTGTAACTTTCTATGCTTTTCTTCAATGATGTAAATTGAACTACGCCTGACCTGATTCCCGTTTAAGAGGGGATACGTAGGCAGCCCTATGGGTTCGGTCATAATTCAACAAAAATCTCATTTCCTCCGACAATTGGAAACCGGGGCAGAATTTTGAGGAGGACCCTCAAAATTCTGAAGCAAGTTTAGCTGATCGCAACATGTACAACATTCAAAATCGTCAACCATATAACTGGGGAAGAATTTTGAGGAGGACCCTCAAAATTTCGTACCATGAGTGCTTTGCAATGTCTTGAACTATGTCACGGTCGTCGGTTCATTTAAATTTCTTAAAACATATTTTATACTATGTCTTTGTAAAATCATGCATAAAATTTTCAAAATATAGCTCTGTTTAGCCAAACGCTACCCCGATGACACAAATAGAATCATTAGACCGAGCAGAGCGAAGCAAGTAAAGCCAGCGGAGATACGTACCAACCTCCCCCACCTACAGATCTTATGATTTTTTTCTTTGGATTTCGGAAATAAAAAACAAACAGGTTTCGAAGTCACAAACTTCAACACAATCGCAAATGCTAAGTTTACTATCAGCGCAAAATGGCGAACATGATCCATAGTCACAGTTCTCGCAACAATCGCAATACCACAACCTATTACCAGCTAAGAAATTCTACTAGCATTTGCTGTTTGTTCCTATTTGCATAAGGCTAATCATCTGCCTTCTGTCTGCATAAGGCTAAGCTCTGACTTCATTTGCATGAGACTAAGCTCTGTCTCCATTTTTGCACGAGGTTAAGCTCTACCTCCCATTTGCATAAGGCTAATCGCTGCCTTCCTATCTGTATGAGGCTAATCATCTACCTCCCGTCTACATAAGGCTAAGCCCTGCCTTCATTTGCATGAGACTAAGCTCTGACTTCATTTTTGCACGAGGTTAAGCTCTACCTCCCATTTGCATAAGGCTAACCACTGCCTTCCTATCTGCATGAGGCTAAGCTTTGCCTCCAATTTACCTTTTCATCGAGACTAGGCGCTGTCTCTAAAGTATATTTTACTTCGCTTCTATTTCGGGATAAGCTCCGCCTTTTAACTCGAAAGACTAAGCTCTGTCTTGTCAAGCATCATATTATGTCATGGGCTGAAATATTGCCAACCTGTCCAAGGGTGTCATAGTTCGGAGGCACCATCTTCATGGCCCGAGAACGTCATGTCATGGCCTGTGGATCTCTCTCAATTTTGCATATCATTATTCAAAGGCGTCATCATTCGGAGGCACCATCTTCATGGCCCGAGAACATCATTTCATGGCCTGCGAATCCTTCATCAAACAATTCATGGCCCAGGACATCATAGTCTGATGACGTCATCCCTAACCATCTGAAGACAACATTCATAGTCCAACGGGAGCTTGCATCATGTTTAAATTTATGCATAGCATACGCCTATATTGCTTGTATTTGCAGGTAACCCGACAAGCGAAGGCTACCCCGCAGGAGCGATCCCGCTCCAGTTCTCCCAGCCATATCAAACCTAACCTCTCCCGTTGAACCGTTCATTCATCTAGCCCTAGATGTTGCGTCCATTGTTGTGATGAATTCACCGGTATACTTTGCCGATGGATCCAAAACTACATACGACCTGATTCCTGTAAAACCAGGGATATGTAGGTAGCTCAGAAGCCAGGGTGCGGCCTGATTCTCTCCAAACCGTTTCGCTCGGTCAAAATTGACCATCATGTCTTTACCCGACAACTCTTTCATCCTTTCCGGGTAAAGAGGGGCAACTGTTGATACCCAATTTTTTCCTCAAAATATTTTAAATTTGCATAAATAGCTTCAAAATCATGTATCAATAGCAATTGATATTTTTCCACAATTTTCCTATATTTGTATTAATTTATCTAGCATTTTATTGCCAACAAATAATTATAAAATTGCATTACAAATGATTTCAAAAGCATTTCTTGGTTTCATTAATTACTTTTGGTCCTATTAAGACCAAATTATTTCATAATTAGCCAAATTGGCACCTTTTGGCTATAATTGCAATAACTTTGCAACTATAGTCCAATCATACGATTTTATACTATTTTTATCCAGAAATTAATCAGTTGTATTTTTAAAATACTAATAATCATTTTTTAATTATTTTCTACGCATGAAATTCATTTTTATGATTAGCAACTATTTTTTTATAAATTGTTTTAATTAATTTACATGGGGTATTTAATAGATAGCCACTTCCATTTCATTTATAACCTAATTAGACCAGACCCAAGTCTGATTAAACAGCCCAAACACCCAGGCCCAATACATTTATCCTACCCAACCCAATACCTCACTTCAATCCTGACTGTTGATCACTTAGATCAACGGTACAGATTTACCCTTTCCTTAATTAATCCAAATGACCCCCTCCCAAACCCTCACTTCTCTCATTTCCCTCATCTTCTATCCACCGTCATCCCCTTCCCCTTCTCTCTCAAATCCTCTCTGTATCAAAACCCTAATCCCCTCTCCATTCTCTGGTTCGTCGGTAACAATGGCGGTTCCCTACCCCCTAGCCTCTATGGCTCGATTCTTGCATCCCTGAGGTCCTCAAGGGACATGTTGGTTATTCATCCACCCCGTGGTCCGTGCTCACCTCCCATGACTTTCATGTCATTCTCAGGTCGTCCATGGCCATCTGAGTAAGATCCTCCCATCTCCGGCTAGAACCTGTGATTTCTAAGCCGACTCTCTCTCTCTCTTTGGGTTCTCTCTCTGAAACCCTAATTTTAACACTGGATATCTTAGATATGCAATAGATTTGGGTATATTCTGAGTTATTTTGCTGTTTTCTTAAAGATTTTTCGATTTTCCTAAAGCATCTCTTCATCTTCAAACTAGGGTTTCTTAACCCCTTTTCAAAATGATTCTTCTTCTGACTTTAGTGTTATTATGTGATTTTCACTGTGTTTAAACGATTTGTTTAAGTTTTTCCTTCATCTGATTTTATTATGTTGAAAACCCTAAGTTTCTTGGTTTAATATTTGGGTTCTGAGTTTATCTTTACTGTTCGTTCTTTCAAACTTGTTTGCATGTTTGATTCTTATGAATCTTCTTCGATTAATCTGAGTATTTTTGTGATTTTCACCCTGTTTAACTTACTAGGGTTTCTGATTTTGCCTATTATGTGCTTACCTCGATTACTCTCAGAGGTTTATGTTTATCAGTACTATATTCCAGTTTGAATCCCTGATTCTATATGATCTTTACTTTACAATGTCTATTAGGGTTCTAATTCTTGCCTTCTGCCTTGCTTATCATGTGTTTATTATGTGCAATTTGTGTTGATTCCCCCTAATCAGAACTATTTCCTATTTGAACCCTTAATTTCCTGTGATTAATACTTTTCACTAATCACTTATGATGATTTCCCTGCTGATTTTTCGACCTAGCTTATTTCTTGGCTTATTTTATGGTCGACTATGCTTTCAAATTAATTCTCATGTTATTTTTTTAATTAGAATCCTCTGAAATTAGCCTCAATTACATGTTCTGCCTTTCCAGTGTATGACTGCCTTGGGATTCCTGTGAGATCCCTCTGAACTTTGATGCACTGGGGCTGGCCCTTCCACACTGCACTTACTCAATTATGGTTATGAAATCTGGGTATGAGCACTGCCCGGGATCCCTTGAGGTTCTTAGGGAACTCTAACACACCCGGATATGAGAAAGTCTATGAAACATTTGGGCACTTGAGGTTCTGGGAATCTGGGCCTATTTTCAGGCTCCTTATAGTTTAACTTCTTCTTTTCCTTTATCTATTTATGTATTATTCAGCTGGTCTATAATAATTATTGTAAATGAATACTGGGGGATGGCTAGTGAAGTGGGGGGAGGGGGGATAGCTATATGATCTTATCAATGCCTTCGGGTAGAAATCATGCCTTAGGCTTTACATGCCCTATATTTGCATTAGAATCCATACTTAGGACTAACATGTTCATTCAAACCATGCCAAACATAGATATCATATCTTTAAGGTTTTCATGTTTACTTCTTTAACGTACATCATGTCCATAATTTATGCTTATGCCTACCACTTAGAAATCCTTCTCCTAGGGTGATAAGATTAATACTCATGTGCATTCAAAACATGTCCCAATCATCCTGTAACTCTTTGTGCATTTTAGAAATCATGCTTTAGGAATCCTGTGCATCCTAAAATTATGTCTTAGTCATCCTGCATTTATATGTGCATATAAGATACCATGTTCTAGGATTTCGTCTATATTTACTTAACTACGCCTAGTTTAAACTGCTGAATCATGAAAAGGTATAAGATAGCCTCGCATATGATTATCATGTTTGTTCTTAATAGAGATTGGTAACTATCTCTGCATTCTCAGATTTACATCACTTAGAACAACATTTTTTAGGTAAAACAACCTCTGAAGTCTGAACTGTTTAATAATTCTGGTAGTCACTATGCACAACCACACGCCTAAGCAAGCCTTAGGTAATCAACCTCTTAAAAATGAATACTGTTTTGATTGTGTTTGCTGTCTAAAGGCTAACAGGTTTTAAAATCAGTAGGTAAACTGATTAGGTCCTTGCTATTGAGTTTATAAACAAACTGCATACTTCTGTGCATTGATATTCACTCAGATATCTTGTCTTAGGATTCTGTCTAATAAAACTGCCTCTTGTTTTGTGTTTGAGACGTACTGTTTATGTGAAATATCTGTGGAGGTAAATCTGAGCCTTTTAAATTGATTTTCTCGCATTTATTTGTAAAGTCCTACTTATTCTTGCATGTCGCCTAGAATTTTATCCTTTTAACCTTAGGGAGTTTTGTCTAGAACTGCCCATATTTGGAGGTCCTAAATTCCTCCAGGGCCATTAAGAAGGGACGGGTAACAACACGCATAGAGGTCATTAAATAAACTCGCTTAATAACCACTAAGGGGTGGGAAGGGTAGACATGGATATGATATCTGGTGCACTAATTCCACATGTAGCCCCACTTCTGAGGAGTGATTACCGGGAGGATAAACAACCTAGGACCCCCCTATCCCTTACACATGTGTGCTTAGATTGTAAAATCTCCGGAATTTTGTATATTTGCTTAGACTATAAATATTTTAAACTTAAGCACATATGTGTGCTTGGACTGCAAATCTTCTCGAAACCTTCATCTATTTACCTATGTGCTTATTGCTTATATGCTATCTGTTCACAAAGTTTTTTTGGCCGGGAACCACAGTTGTGGACTTCGAGGGTGCCTAACACCTTCACCTTGAAGTAATTTCAAGCCCTTACCCTATCTCTGGTTATTTAATCTGTTTTTGTAAATAAACTTTAGTAGGTGCCCTAACGCACCTTAAAAATCGTTAGGTGGCGACTCTTCAATGCCTTATCTCTTTCCCAAAAGGAAATGAGTTGTCTCAATAATGTCGAATACCCTGACCGATCCGAAAAGGGAGGAAAGAGGGGGGCGCGACGCTATTGTCAGGAAAAGATCACCAGGTTATGCTGGCGTCTGGAAAAGGTCAACAGGTTATGCTGTTGCCGAGAAAAGATCACCAGGTTATGCTGGCGTCTGGAAAAGGTCAACAGGTTATGCTGTTGCCGAGAAAAGACACCAGGTTATGCTGGCGTCTAGGAAAAATCAACAGGTTATGTTGTTGTCAAGAAAAAGATCACCAGGTTATGTTGGCGTCTGGATAGATCAACGGGTTATGTTGTTGCCAGGAAAAGATACCAGGTTATGCTGGCGTCTGGAAAAAGGTCAACAGGTTATGTTGCTGCCAGGAAAAGAGGTCACCGGGTTATGTTGGTGTTTGGAAAAGATCAACAGGTTATGCTGTTGTCAGAAAAAAATCACAAGGTTATGGTGGTGTCAACTAGGGAGTAGGACGCTTATGTTGGAAAAGGTGTAGCTAGGGATTGGAGGCCGTATACTATAGATTTGAATTGTTTTCATCATCATTTATTGTTCTTCTTCATCTTCTTTGTTTCATTTTATTTTCAGAGAATGAGTGAATGCGGGAAAGAATTTTTAGAGGGGACTTCCCTTTTTTGGAATTGTCGCTGCAGAGCCACTTCTAGCCCTTGCACAACTTCTTTTGGTTGCATCTGCTTCTTGCAAAGTTGCTTTAGGGTTGCACCTGTTTCCTATTTTTCAAACGAAGAACAATTTGTCAGTTTGAAACGGTGGTTGGTTTTACGGCCTTGATTTTTTCAGCCACTTGATTTCGGTCCGTCCTTTTGGCGAAGATCTCAACTGCTACTTGCTGGGGGTTGATTTCATTTCTAACCTTGGAGACCCTGGCCTTTCGAAACTTTGCAATGGTGGTAGGTCGCGTGGGATCCAATATTTTGACTTTATTTTGCCTTTGTAGGTCTTTCGCTTGCTTTTCTTTTGGATTTCCGGAGCATCGGGGAAATTTTGGCTCCTCAAATTATATTGCAACGGTTATTCGCGTGGGACTTGACCTTTCCAAATTATTTTGCCTTTATCAGCCTTTCATTTCTAACCTTTTTCCTTCAATTTTGATTTCAGAGTATTTGAGGATCTTGGTTTTTCAAAACCTTGTCGAGGCGGTTAGCTACATGGAACTTAACCTTTTCACCTCGACTTTCCTTTATAAGCACTTCAATTTAATTTTCTCCTTCCAAGCGTTTTGAGTTTGAAGCTTCGGCCCCCATGGCCAGTCGAGGTCGACTTGATGCCCTCAGCGAGGTTGGGTGCCTTTTTGCATACTAGCTCGTACCAAATGAGAACCTTGTAAATCAGTCTTGCCATCCTTTCTTTGCCTTAGTTTCGGAACAGAGTTAGACCAAAATGGATTCAAAGAAAAATAAACAATGGAATGGACAATGAATTTAAACAAGAGCTACCCCTTTCGGGGAAAGGAAAGAAGGACTTATCTGGAGTACATACGGACTTCAATGAACATGACATGCCTTTTGGACTGGGTGCCTGATCCGTGTAAACCGTCCGACTCTCAGAAATTCATCACAATTATTACCTCGAGATTGAGAAACCTTGCCTCGGACTGTGTCCATGTCAGTGACCCATTATCCTTTTCGATCAGTTTGCGGGTTTTCACCAACTAGCCTCTCTCATTTATCTTCTCACCATCACCCTGCAGTGCTCTTTGCGAGTTTACACTAACAAGACTCTTTCATTTTCAATTTCTCTGCTTACTGTCGCCTCACGCTGCCCGTGTGGGTTTTCACCGATAAGACTCTCTCATTTTAATTTCTCTGCTTACCGTCGCCTTACGGTGCCCGTGTGGGTTTTCATCGATAAGACTCTCTCATTTTATTTCTCTCATTTATTTGCATCAGATCCAAGTAAATGTATCTTCCAATTTCAGACATCTCTGTCGATTGATCGGAAGGACTTGAATAGGATTTTGGTAAAAAGAATGTGAATTACAACTTTGGAACCTTTCAGGCGAAACCATCGCTGAAACATTATAACGTCTACCCCAATTTCACTTTTGGGGAAATTTGGATTTTTATTTTGGTGTGACTGAACCCCAGAGAGAGGCTGCCTACGTATCCTTCGGGAGTCAAGTCGAACGAAGTTCAGGAAACTTTTGTTTTTGTTTTTGATTTTTTTTTGTTTTTCCTCTATTTTGTTTTGTTTTCTCTTTCCAAAGAGGGTATAACCGGCTCAAAGGGTCGGCAAAAGGGGTAATGGTGTTTGGGTAGCGAATGAAAGCCTTCGTCATCCCAATCAGATAACTTTTAATACTGTATGGAGGATCAACCATAGTACCTTTTTACTGCACCTACGTTGACAGCTATTTCTGGGACATTTCTTTTGATGTACCCCAAGTACAAACGTACTCTTTTGACAGTACTCTTGTAGTAATGTATGGACCTTTCCAATATGAACCAATTTTCCTTTGGCTGTTCAGATTCATTGTTTTATTTCTTTGACCTAACTTCATTTGCATTCTAATTCTTGATTCATTATTTCGAATTCTGACAGCGTTTCAGGATCTTTTAACTGCACCTGCGTTGACACTTGTTTCGGGGGATATTTTCTTCGATGTACCCCAACTACAAACGCACTCTTTTGGTAGTACTCTTGTAGTAATGTATGGACCTTTCCAATCTGAACCAGTTTTCCTTTGGTTGTTCCGATTCATTGTTTTATTTCCTTAACCTAACTTCATTTGCATTCTGATTCTTGATTCATTATTTCGAAGTCTGACAGTGTTTTAGGATCTGGGCATGAAGTTCGTAAGCATCTCAGTATTGAAATCTGCATTTAAACATAACTGAAAGTAGAGTAAGAAAAGAGACATTCTTAGAAAATGAAATATTAATTCCATTTAACTTTTTTTCTCTTTTTTTTTTTTGTTTTTTTTTGTGAAGTTTAAAAATAGAAGAGTTTACATCAGAAAGTAAGACAATAAAGTAAAACATCCGGATCACACCCTGAGATAAGCCGGACTCACCGAGACACCCATCTGATGGGGGGAACTTTCAAGCTTGCGACCATTTTTTGGCTTTTCTTCTGTCTTATAAATGGTTGCAATGGCCTTCAGTGCCGGATCAAATTCTTCATCTTCACAAAACATTCCGACTATTGGCTCAGTGTGAGCAAGTAGGGGATTGTTCATCATATTAGGGTCTTCTTCATCCCTAAGCACTATTTCCTGGACCTTGATGAGATCTTCCACTGATCTTTTAAGAGTCCAACAATCTTCAGTGTCATTCCCCACTACTCCAAAGTGGTATTCATATCTAGCATCAGTCCAGTGCGATATGGACTCGGGGTTCGGCCGGTTCGGGGTCACTAGCTGCAACAGACCTGTCCGGACCAACTTTTGGAACAAGCTTGAGTATGATTCACCAATAGGGGTGAAATGATTCCTTCTGAAGGGCTCTCTTTGGCGAGGATTTTATTGGGGAACATTTGGTTGGGGATTATATGGAGCTTGGTAGAGATGGGCATTTCTGGGAGGTGGAGCTCGGTTTTGAGTATAATGATGTGGCTGCGTGTAAGATTGCGCGTTCATCACCGCATAGGGAGGCAGTGCCACGACATAAGCAGCATCTTGATGGGGATAATAGTGTTGTGGGACTTTAGGAAGCATAAATGATTGGTTGAATTCCCGGCGGGCCCCCTTCGAATTCGAAGACATCATGGCTCCCTCTTCTTTCTCGTTTCTGTTCAAAACCCCCTGACCCATTTTGAACGGCCTGTGATGCAACCTTAAAAGCAGCTTGACTCAAGATTTGGCTCGTTTTCAAACCATTTTCGACCATCTCCCCAATTTTGATAGCTTCAGGGAATGGTCTACCCATAGTAGTCATCATGTTCTAGAAGTAGTCCGCCCATTGAGCCTGTAGGAAGATTGTAACCATTTTTGCCTCGTCCATTGGAGGCTTTACCCTTGCAGCTTGCTCACGCCATTTGATAGCATATTCACAAAACCTTTCTGCGGTTTTCTTTTTCAAATTGGACAAAGAGTTCCTATCGGGGGCGATGTCCACATTATACTGGAACTGGCGGACAAAGTCCCAGGCCAAATCGTCCCACACATGACAATGGGTAATTTCTTGATCCATATACCATTCAAAAATGATCCAGGTCAGGGTTTCTCCAAAGTAGGCCATTAGCAACTCCTCTTTTCCACCAGCACCCCTCAGCTGGTTACAATAATCGTTTCAAATGAGCGATCGGGTCTCCGTGTCCGTCATATTTTTCAAACTTTGGCGTCTTGAAACCAATTGGCAGGTGAACATGTGGAAACATGCATAAATCAGAGTGCAAGACACTCTTCTGACCACTCAAACCCTGCATGTTTTTTAAGCTTTACTCTAGGCTTCTCATCTTCCGAGCCATTTTTTTCCTACTAGGGATTTCTCATTGTTCTTTCCTGACCCATGGGAAACTCATATTGCGGGTGCTAAGTGTAAGTGTTTTGCTCGGGCACTGTTGGATGTGCCGTAGTGGAGGCTGGTGGTGCAACGAACATTGCTGGATGTGCCCTTGAATCCGGCGCCTGGGGGTGATCCACAGAAGGCATTCCGGGCCATTAGACGACATTAGAGGGTGCCCACATGGGAAGAGTGGGTTGGGCACAAGGATGTTGGAAAGCCCACATGAACTGGGGATCAACTCAGGGAAACCAGGGATTACACTTGTCGGTTCCCTACCATTAGACCAGGCGTCCCACATTTCCAACATGCGGAGACGCAATATTCTATTTTCTTCAGCAGTTGCTGATTCTTGATGCGGAATAGCCGATGTCGGGCTATCCTCAAGACCAATGATTGGTAGATTAATCTCGGAGGTCATTCCTGCCTTTGAATCTTGTGAAGGATTGGACGCCAGACTACCAACAAAACCAACCACCTAAATAGGACATGTCTTATTTGCTCTGATACCACAGTAGGACGAACAGAGCAAGAGACTCCAAGAAAGCAAACTATATCATA
>ML318991.1:0-25601 GCA_005239505.1 Nicotiana paniculata
TAAAAACAAAGAGCTTCATGCCTAGCGGATCGCTTAAAAAACAAATCATAAAAAATAAAAAAAAATAAAAAATTCGGTATTTCGGTATTTACCGAAATATCAAAAATCCAATACCGTGTACCGAACCGAAATACCGAAATACCGAAATTTCTGTACCGAATTAGACCGAAATACCGAAATACCGAAAACCGAAATACCGAATTAATTCGGTTCGGTTCGGAATTCGNGTTCTGCTTACTATGTTTCTGATGATTTTTTGTGCAATAAATATTGTACTGTAACAGAGACAGTTAATATTGATCAGCAACCAAAGGTGACCTAGTCACCAGAACTTCCAGATTGGGTTAAAATTGTAAAGAAAGAGGAAACAGTGGTTGACTTTGGAGATGATGACTTCTTACTTCCCTCATTCTCATAATGGGTAAAAAATGAGACGCTTCGTGCAAGGGAAGTTGATGTGAAAGGTTTGGCAAGCGATATTGCAGACAACGATGTTGATAAGATCAGCAAATTATTGAGGTTTCATTTCAAATCACCCGATGATGTTGTAGATGCGTTGAATAACTGCACATTTGATGTTTTAGAGTGTTTGGTTGAGCAAATTTTGAAGAGGTTCAGTTGTGAGTGGATACCTTCTTACGGGTTCCTTAAATGGGAAAAATTGCAAAAAGGTGTCACCTAAAGAATGGTGGTCTACCGTGTTTTAGAGAGGGTTAGGGTCGGGTTGGGTTATGGGTGGGTCGGAGCACTTATAAAAAAGCCCGGATAGTTATACGCGTGCCACGTGGCACTTCCGTTAAAGTAAGGGCTTATACAAATAATAGTATAACGGCAGGGATTACGATGTCCTAATAGTATAACAGGGGGCTTTTTTAAACTATTGATGATAGTAGAGGGGTATATCCGACCCTTTTTCGTTAAATAAAAGTAAAAAAAAGTTCAAACTTGAAACCTAAAAATATATACAACAATAGCTACAACGTTAAGTCCCCGGCAACGATGCCAAAATTTGATCATGCTCAACTCTAGTCTTAATAAGGATAAGCGGTTGCTGCAAGTATAATATATTCTAAGAGTACGGGGTTGAATCCCATAGATAATTAAGGCCTAGAAATAGTTGTTTAATATTGCTAAGAAATACACGTTCAAACAATTTTCTAGGTATAAAGGCCTAGAAATAGTTGTTTAATATCCCATAGAGTGATTTTGAGCCGTCTGAAGGTCTTTTCACCTGAGAAGTCCATTTTAGAGTACCAGGTAGTCGCCGTCAAGGTAAGTATCTTGCCTAACTTTGTGTGGGGGAACTACCCCTTAGGATTGAGTCTTTTATGTTGATTGTAGTCCGCGTACGCGAGGTGACGAGTGTGTACTCGAACTTATTTGAAAATAGATTGCCCGTTAGGGAGTTTTGGGTCTTATATTCCCCGTATATGAATTGAACTTGTTATATCTAAATTCCTGATTCCTAATCTCATCTCCTCCTGTTCAAGTTAGAAGTACTTGCCTAGCATTCCTTGTTTCTTATATGATCTTAATTGACTTAAATGAAGACTTTGTTTTTCCTACCGTTATGCTATGTCTTCCTTCATATGCTGCCTATTTACTGAGCATTGTTCAAACTGAGTTTATTCGGTGAAGCTAATTGTCTAAGTGAGATTGGTTATAGCTGATTTCCCTTGCCGGGATGATTTGGTTTCTTGGTTGCGAACTCGAATGTATAGAATTGTTGCTATATTTGTCTTGTTTTCCTCTTGTTATGATGTTCTCTCTCTGTGTTTGGCATTCCTCTCAGTGGCTACTTCTTATGAGAGAGTTGTTACCATTTTTGCGACTTAAATCTTTGTATTGATTTGCTCATCGCACTTTGTATTCGGCCTTGTTTGCTTTCGCGCCGGTTGTGGCAATATATGTTGTCTCTGTCACATTCTGGTTGTTTTCTTCAGTGACTGCATTGCATATTTAAATTGGGACTACGGACAGAGATCCGGGAGCTTTCCCCCTGTACTGCATCGCATATTTAAATTGAGACTACGGACAGAGATCCGGGAGCTTTCCCTATGTACTACATTGTATATTTAAATTGGGACTATGGACAGAGATCCGAGAGCTTTCCCCCTGTACTGCATCGCATATTTAAATTGAGACTACGGACAGAGATCCGGGAGCTTTCCCTATGTACTACATTGTATATTTAAATTGGGACTATGGACAGAGATCCGAGAGCTTTCCCCCTGTACTGCATTGCATGATAAATTATGAGTGGCGGACTGAGTTCTGGTAGTTTATGATTGAGGAGATTTGAATCAAAAGGTATAAATATATATATATTGAAAAGTACAGCTGAAAAGCAATTATCTCCAGGAAAAGTTATGTCTAAAGGACTTCTTTTCGAAAGTATATTTGAAAAACATTTGTCTTGCAGAATAATGATATTTGAAAGAGGAGTACTTGGAAAAATATATTTTGAACATCACGTGTTTTGATGATATTTGAAAGAGAAGTACTTGAGAAAATATATTTTGAACATCACGTGTTTTGATGATATTTGAAAGAGCAGTACTTGGGAAAATATATTTTGAACATCACGTGTTTTGAGGATATTTGAAAGAACAGTACTTGAGAAAATATATTTTGAACATCACGTGTTTTGAGAATATTTGTTAGAATAGTACTTGAGAAAATATATTTTGAACATCACGTGTTTTGAGGATATTTGATAGAACAGTACTTGAGAAAATATATTTTGAACATCACATATATTGATGATACTTGAAAGAGCAGTATTTGGGAAAGTGTATTTGAACACCCCGTATTTGAAGAGACTATGTTATAAAGATTTCTCTTTATAAAAATACATAAATATATATTCAGAGAAAGTATGTTTCAAAGAAGAAATTTCTCTATTCCGAAATGATTATATCTTAAATTTTTCAAAATGAACTCATGATTTAAAGGTTTTTACTTGAAGGTTTGACCAGTTTTATTGAGTTATTGGCTAAGGCCTGACATGAATAAATTGATGCAGTATTGAGTTGCTAGTACTTTTATTGGGTTGAATTTCCCGCCATTTGGATTGCATTCTTTCCATTCTTTTTGCGTATTTCTATTATGTTGTTCGTTGATCATGATTATTGATTTCCTTCCGTATTATTCGATCGTAATTACTTTGAGAAATCGTTAGATAAATATTTTGTTTCGGTCGTTTATACATCTATGCCTTCTTTTACTTATTAGACCGGTGATGTCTTGACTAGTCCTCGTCACTACTTCACCGAGGTTAGTCTTGATACTTATTGGGCACCGCTGTGGTGTGCTCATACTACACTTCTGCACATTTTTGTGTGCAGCTTCAGGTTATGGTTGTTGGTAGCTGCGCAGATCGTTGCTGAGGAGACTCAAGGTAACCTGTTGTTGCGTTCGCAGGCTTCGAAGTCACCTTCCTGTTTTATTTCTATTCAATTGTACTTACTTATTCCTAGACAGTTGTACTTAGATTTGATAGAAAGATTTCGTAGTGGTTATGACTTGTATTTACCGGGTTTTGGAAAGTTGTAAACTCTGTCAAGAATTCTATTTCGAAATTTAAAAAAAAAAATTTACATTATTGTTGTTGTTCAGTGGAAATGTTAGGCTTACCTAGTCCCTAAGACTAGGTGCCATCACGATACCCAACGGAGGGAAATTTGGGTCGTGACAACGCCGATACTGTTGGAACCCGAGTGTTCGTTTCTTGTTGTCATCTCATGTGTTTCATTGATATTTATACCCAGTCCTATTTATGCATATCATACCATGTCTCGGTCTTGATTATCGTTGTTTGGCACTTTATATCATTGATTCGGGCTAGTTAATGCATTGTGAGCCCGTGTGAGTGAGACTGGAGAGTGATGACTGAGTGAGACTGGAGAGTGATGACTGAGTGAGGTCGAGATCCTGATGATGAGTGACAGTTATGGGATCGGACTGCACGCCGCAACATGTTATATTGATTTATGCATGGATCTGGCTTATGACAGCGCTTGGGCTATAGGAGCCCCTCCGGAGTCTGTAGCACACCCCTAGTGAGTGCAAATGATATTGAGGCATGGATACTCCCTGGACATGGATCTTGTCTGAAGTGTTTATATTTGGTGATGGATCTTCTCCTTAGGGATGGATTGGCTTTCCTCGGTACTGAGCGACTGATGTCAGAGATGTATATATTCTGGGATGGATCTTCCCTGGGCCGTGTGAGCCATATACAGTACCGAGTGGTTGTGAGGTTATTATCATTAGCTGGAGATGGATCTTCTCCTTAGGGCTAGATTGGCCTTCCTCAGTACTGAGTGACTACTGTCAGATATATATATATATATATATATATATATATATATATATATATATATATATATATATATATATATATATATATATATTTCGAGATGGATCTTTCCTGGACCGCGCGAGCCATATACAGTACTGAGTAGACGAGCAATTGAGAGTGGGAGTACATTGTGCATTTCACACAGTTGATGCATTGGCATGTAATAGAAATTGAGTTATATATATCCGGAACTGTCAGAGTTGCATTTATCTTATTACTTGAATTGTTATTTAACTGCAAGCATGCCTACATTATTGTTTTAAATGATTCTGTTATAATGATTGATTTGAAGTACACCACTACCTTTCAGCCCGTAGTTTGGGCTTGTTACTTACTGAGTTGGTGTACTCACGTTACCCCCATGCACCTTGTGTGCAAATCCAGGTATCCCAGGCCACGGTTGTGGCATTTGATCCTTCTGTTGCGGATTATCTTCGGAGACTGCGAGGTAGCTGCTTGGCGATCGCAGCCCCGTCTTTCTCCTTCTCTATCTTCCTTTTGTGCATTGAGACTATTTCCAAACAATGTTGTCTTATTTAAATTTCGGTATTGTGATAGTTGAGCTCGTGACTTAGTGACACCTGTTGTTGGGACTTAGTTTTCCGCACTTTGGTTTTAATTATATTACCTGTTCAGAATTTCAGCTTAAGGAAGGTTGTTATCTATATTTTTAAATGAGAAAATGAATCGGTTAAGAGTGTGTAGGCTTGCCTAGTTCCATGATAGGCGCCATCACGCCCGGGTTGGTTTTGTGGTCGTGACATATATTATTACTTAGGTTGATACATTTTCCATATTATTATTTTATATGTTAGTTTCTTGCATTTTTTGACTAAAATTCAGTAGAGTTTTGTTTGGTCTATCATTTTTTCAGCAATTTTTGTGTATAATAGACTTAAATAATTAATTTTCATAACTATACATGATATAATTAATAAGTATTCATATAAAAATACTTAGTTTGAAAATTTGTCTATATTGTTGTTTTATATGTTATTTCTTACAATTTTTTGACTAATTTTGAGAGGTTTTTGTTTGAACTATCATCCTTTTCAAATATTTTTGGGGTTAACAGAGAATTGAATAATTAATTTCACTATCTAAAAAGATATTTTAGTAATTATTCATATAAAAAATACTTAGATTGATAAATATTTTATATTAATATTTCATATGTTAGTTTCCTACATTTTTCTACAAAAATTCTACATGCTTTTGTTTGCACTATCATTTTTTTTTAAAATTATATTTGAATTATAATATCATTAGATATTAACATTTCATAAATAATCAAGATATATTTAATAATTAATCATATAAAAAATACTACAAACTTAATAGTAAATAATATTGAATTTATTTCATTCGTAACGATTTATTTGTTAACTGTCATATTTTGCCCAAACTTCCCAGCAACGTCTCTTTTGTAACTTCAATTGATTATTTTATGATTCATATCTAACATTTGATAATTATCTACTAATACATTAAATCCATAATTGTACTCTACCCGAGTTTGTTAAGGAGAGCACATAGTTTTTATTCTACACAACAGAATCTTAAATAGCACTAAAGTAACACTACTCTAAATGGCGATAAACAAAGTCAACTACCATAAGCTAAAATATATTATCAGTTTTACTACGCTAATGGGCACTACATAATAATTAAAGGCATAAAATAACACTAAAGAGCACTAAACAACAATAAAGTCACATATTAATATATGTACAATAATAAAATCACATATAACAATAATTATTCATAAAATAACAATATATATTTTTACTAATTTCTTAGCACATAAATAAACTAATCCGGATAAAAATAAAAAAAATAATTAACTCACAAAATGATCACAAAAAAAACATACAACACAGTAAATAACAACTAATAAGCATTTTATATACATGAGTTTTACCAAAAAGTAAGTCGGAGTACCTCGATATAAAATTTTTTGTAATATAAAAATTTGATGATTTGGGAGCCGAAACGAGCAATAGACGAGATCCACTACACGGCAACGCCTTGGATCCGGTGTTAGCTTGATAAAATACGGAGAAGACACAATTTTTGGGGGATGGGTGGGCTCCAATAGAGTTTTTTGCTAAAAAATGGGGAGGTCCTGCTTCTGTCTGGTCGGGGAAGGAGACGGGCCCGATATTTTATATATGTATAACATATATATTGAATGCGCTATACATACCTGTCCTTTCAACTTCTGGTCGAGGAAGGAGACGGGCCCGATATTTTATATATGTTTAGCGCATGTCAACCGATGCGCTATACTTTAACGGATAAACGTGTCGTTAAGGTATAGTGCATTGAAAAAATACGTTCTATATAAAATGGTCCTCAGTTATTTTTTTCACCTATTTTTGTGCTTTGAATCAAAATATACCACACTTTGGTTCGAGACTCAACTTATAAGGGGTATCTAAAGGAAATAAAAAATGAAGACAATACTATCATACTACCTTCATATACTATGTTGCAAGACCCATATATATATATATATATATATATATATATATATAAACATTCACAATCTTTTTTAACAAATAAATTCTAATCTCAAAGGAGTTAAATCAATCAAGTTCAAATCATGGATCTATTTTTGAGTTTAATTTCGATGGAACGTAGTCATTACGGACTCCTATATTTTTTCTGAAGCAACATCTTTGAAACACCTTGGCATGTGATTATTTTCGTGATTTTGAATTGTTGTTGCTAGTAAGATGACGATTTTTTATGGCGACTCTTAAGTGTCGCCATAAATAAGTTTCAACGGTTGGACATCTCTCATCATAGTGTCATCACAAAAAGAGAATTCGTGATGACATTTGTAGGTTACGTGGCAGCTTTAATCGCAACAAAAAGTCTGATTTCTTCTCGTACTTTATATAATTAATATTCATGCTAAATCAAAATTTTCCTTTATTTAGCTTATTTACCTTAGTTCCTTAACTGTTCCACTGCTAGAATAGACATAGTCCTAATCCTAAACATGTGGATCAAGAGAAGGAAAAGGAGAGTTACTGTCTAAATAGTGAATAGGACAAAAGGAGGTAAAGTTAGAAGCAGATGCCTTTTTGCGAGTAAGTTATGGGTTCACGTGAACTTACTATATATATATAAAATTAAAATCGCACATAAATTTTAAATTTTGAATTCACTTGTAATAATAAGTCATTATCAGTGGAGAATAGAGAGAGAGAATATCAGAGACAAGGACAAAAAGAAGTGGGGTTTGTTCTTTCATAACCAGCAAAAATCCAACAGGTATACAGTGGCCAAAGAGTCAATAGTAGTGATATTCCATTTGCATTTTCCACCTGAGTTGCTAACAGCCTAGCCCTTCCTCCATGTGATTTCCTCACATACCGACATAAAATCTACGTGGTATATGTATCAACTACGTACTAATATTCTGATCATGTCTATTATTATTATTATTATTATTATTATTATTATTATTATTATTTCTCCGGATATTTATTTCCTCTTATTCTTGTGTTGAATAGCTTTGTCTATCAAGATTTAGGCGAATAGGAGAAAGTCATAAAACATATTTTGACTTTTTTAGAATTTGGACCATAATTTTTACTGTATTTCACTCACTCCATTTATCATCAGACCACACCTCGAATCTCGAATGTATGTCTCAAAGTGTTTTAAGTTTGCACGACAAGTGCGCATATAGTGTAACTTACGCAACAATCTACCATCTCTTGTGACATACATTCGATGTGCCAAAATTTCAGTATGTCTGGGATTACCACAACGATACTTTGTATAAATCAAATTATTTCGCGAATCGAATTTCACTTCACTATCTACTGTTCTAGAAGTCCTTATCTATAGAATTTAGAAAGAAAATATTCAGGTAGAAACATAGTGGAGAAGTAATTGACTTGAGATCATTTTTTGTTATTTTTGTTGTCAATAAGGGTAGCACAACCCAAAGCAATGCACAAAAGCCAGTTTGGTATAATACCAACAAATTAAAACATGGCTTGTTGTGACCATATGTGCGTTAGAATAACTGGTGCTCATTTTTCTGTTTGCCCTAAACTTTTTAAAAAAATAATAATTGTAGTGTCCGTGCCACTGGTTAATTTTATGAGATATTTACTTATCTTTCACCGGCACAAGTATCGGACAACAGGGACAGAGCTAGCATTTTAAGTTTATAAATTCTGTATTTTAAAAAATGCAACTTGTTAAGTTCTGGATAAAAAAAAATTTTTTAATACAAATACAGAATTTGAACTAAAGTTATTGAGTTGTGCCGAAACTGTTCTACCTCTGTCAATTTTATCCATCAAAACTCAAATAAATAAATTAAAAAAAAAAAGAAATTTTACTTAATATTTTTGCGTCCGTTGAATATTTGAAAAGTTGGTGCTCATTATCTGTTGCCATAACTTCTCACAAACGAAAGTGGAAAACCACCCTGGCAAATTACAGACCTTTTAATTAAAAACAGCAAAAGACAAAATTGCTTTAAAACACCCATAAAAATTCCTTTAGGCCAAAACCAATTATATAGATTCCAACCTTTCATGAAATGCCTCATTCCACTAAAAAAGATATCTTTTTGGTGTCTTCATGTTTTGTTTTTGTGTGTGAGAGAAAGCATGAAAATTTGTCTTCTCTTGCAAATAAATCAACTTATTGTGTGCACCTAAAAGGTCTAGCCTAAACTTCAATAACTCGAGATATGTGCTGGTGGAATAGCATATGTCCGATACAATAGTCAACGACTCAAGGTATGCATAACAACAACATCAACATATCCATTGTAATCTCACGAGTGAAATACGAGTTGGATAGTGAGTACGCAACCTTATCTCTATCTTGTTCAGGTAGCGTTTAGGAGTCGAAAGGTATGCAATAAGTTGGCTTGAATTTACTGTAATTAAAAAAAAAATAGAGAAATGAACTGACTATTGTTTTGGACCACCCTTTCTGCAGCAATCCTGAATTTGCTCTTAACCAGCAAAACTTTTTTCTCACATCTTGATTAAATTTACCTATTGTATTATAAATATCTGATTTTCTATGATTTATTTCTTTTTAGTTCCACCAACTTTAGAATGGTACAAGACTACAAGTTAATACATACTAACACTCAACCCTTATTCATAGCAAAATAACTATAACAGTACATAGAAGAAAATATAGTATAAGAAAAGAAATGGCAAATTTATTTCATTATTTCATATTCTATGTCTCAAACTACAAAAAAGTGAATTGTTCTAATAACCATTATTTATGACCATATCCATAAATGAATAATACAACAAAGAAACAAACCTTTTCTGAGAAATTTCACATTTTGAGCAGATGATGCCCTGTATCCCTAAGTAATCTGTAAGATGCCCTTGACATCAATCTCTTCCTTACCATCTTAGCTTCCAATTTCTAATAAGATATTGCTCTTATCCGATTCACTCGCTGACACTAAATTCTGAATTCACTTCTGCCTGCACTGTACAAGAAAATGCAAACCAGCATAGAGCACAATCTGCTCCAAGCAAATGAGACCTGCTAAAACCAGACTTGACTCTCTGCAGGCATTTACAATACAAGGAATGACAAGATAACCAACAACTTTGATTGAGCTATGTGCAATTCTGTAACCAACTTTTGAACCTGCATATTCTACAAAACAGCATTGCCAATATTCCCCTGATCAAGTTTGTGCTGAATTTTCCTGGATAGACTCTGCTCACAAATAAACACAAGGAAATTAGTACACGCCAATCAATCAAAAATGCTACTTGAAGTGCTAATCTTGTACTACTTTAAGCACATTATATATAGAGCAACCCGGTACGCTAAAATTCTGCCATGCAGCGGGGTCTGGGGAAGGGCCGGACCGCAAGGGTCTGTTGTACGTAGCCTTACCCTGCATTTCTGCAAGAGGCTGTTTTCACGGCTCGAACCTGTGACCTCCTGATCACACGGCAACAACAAAGACTCCCTTTCATTTAAGCACATTATATAGATGATGCATAATGCTGACAAAAACAAAGAACAAAGAATGTATAAGTTCTTGAAATCTCTATATAGCACTCAAATAGAACCCCAAAAAAGACAAATCTTGGAGCATTCTGCCTGCAGCTTGTTGCAAATATAGTACTAATGATGCTTAACATGAGCTTTTCAGCTTTAATCAACAAATGGACAGAAACCCAAAAAACCATATCAGAAAACCATACAGATTTAGAGCAGAACTGAAATAACCAATATTTGATTAACCATCTATTTGGCAATTGGATTGCTCTCAACAACCAAAGTTCAAATCTTGTATATAACTACTACTACACCTAAATGCATTCTGCTCTATTTAGACCATTCTGATTTTAATAGTACTCAGTAATTGCTCCCTCCTAGCCATAGAATCATGAGACACAAATAGTCCATTCAACGTGAATCCATATTAGTCAAGATAGTGGATACTAAATATCGAATACAACAACAACAAGTACGCCTCATTCTCAAACAAGTTGGGCTCAGCTATATGAATTCTCATTTACTATGTTACTCCATTCAGATTTTAACAGTACTCAGTAATTTCTCCCTCTTAATTATAGAATCTTAAGAAACAAATAGTCAATTCATGAACTCCTAGCAGGAAGTACACGACGCGAATCCGGATTAGTCAGGATAGTGGATTCCAAATATTGAATACAACAACAAGAAGTATGCCTCAATCCCAAACAAGTTGGGGATCAACTACATCAATTCTCATTGACCACGTTACTCCATTCTGATTTAATAGCACCCAATAATTTCTCCCTCTTAATCATAGAATCTTGAGAAGCAAACAGTCAATTCATACACGAATTCAGATTAGTCAGACCAGTGGATTCGGAATACTAAATGATTAAACAAAAAAACAAAGATAGTAGAAACAAACCAATCAAGAAAAAGTTAAGACCTTAGACATGTGTCAGGTATATATTTGGATTGGTTAGTGTAAACACCAGTTCTTACCTTAGGTTCAAGATCTGTAAGTTGAACAGCAGTACATTCCTTTGGACTATCAAATGCAGACAATGAAAACTGCTTAGAGACAACACCAACATCAAAGTAAATAACACCAGAACTTGAAGCTGATACATAGATTCTCTTCACTTGAAACCATAAAAACAAATCCTTAGCTGAAATCCCAGAAACTGAATCGATCTGACCATCACTAACTCTTCCTGATACCTTCCTTTCATAGTGTAATTCATTCTCTTTTTTATCAAATACTGCATTACAAGCTTGATCTAAATGGACAACAAAATTCCCAGAGTTGTCTAATGTAAAATTCCTCACACCCTTTGGTAGTAATCCTTCTGGTAAGCCGTGGGATTTAAGAACTTCATATATTGATGATTCTGCTGTGGCTAAAACCAATATAGAAAATAATAGAAAAGTGAATATCACAAAGGATTTTTCAAGATTATGATGAAACAACATCTTGGTGTTAGTGCATAAGGGGAAAAAAAGAGTTTTGGGGTTTGAGAAAATTAAGGTTTTGGGGTTGTTTAAAAAGTAAGATTTTATGAAGAAAAAAAGAGGAAAATGATGGTAGAATATGAAATGAGGAACAAAGGAGAAGCTTAGAGGCAAGTGTTGCCAGCAGGAGTACAGAAAGGATTAGGAGAATTATCAATTATTGGTGGTCATTGTGTGGGTCCCTTCAACTGGAGGTATTTTTCCCATGTGGTGAAGTACACCAGAGCTAGTAGTACAATTTTAGTCTTTTTTCTTGTTTTGCTTTCCCACGTAGGGGTTGTTTGGTAGGGCGTACATTAATAGTATTGAATAAAGTGTATTAATATGCAGAGATTATTTCTTATATATTATTTGATGCGGTGTATAAAAATTAAAATGCATTGCAGAACTTTTACGAAAATTAATTGTTTAAAAAAATCTATTTCATATTCTTTAGCTTTAAGGGACTTTAAGGATAATTTTATCGATAACATATTAATGCATGTATTAATAGTTTTGGTATTGCTAATACCATAGTTTATTATGTATTAGTTATATATATGATAATATTAAATAAATTGTATAACTAATACTTACATTAATAATACATATATTGAAATAGTGTACAAAATAAGGAATTAGTAATATAAAAATATTATTTTCTCTAATAAATCTTACCAAACAACCTCCTTAGTTTGTTCAGATTAGGTCATGACCAATCGGGATTCATATTTCGTAAGGCTCGTTAAAAGTGAAAACGATCTTAAAATTATTATTTTTTTCATAACTCAGGACCTTTAATTAAAGCAAAAGGGGCCATGTATATCACATCACAACTTGGCGATCAATTAGCAGTCCCATACATATGTTAAATTGGGTTATATTTGGACAGACAATCAATAAATTTGAGTTAATAATCTGTTTAATGTTCGCTTGGATAAAAATGCATGAATCATTTGAGTTAAATACCAGCTCATAATCATTAATGAAAATTGCCAAATTCAAAATCGTTTTCCATTGCTTGTTGTTTACTAATTAAGAAATTAATTTTTCAAAAAAAAAACGTTTTTCATTATCATGACTATCTTAAGTAAATCAAAAAACACCACTATTTTAACTTATTTTGATGAATTTGTTGTGTTTCATTTTGGGCTTCATTTGAAGTTCAAATGACGCAAACTTTACAATGAAATAATTTAAACTATGTCTAAAAAATTATCTGCAGTAAGTATATGTGAATAAACTAAGGACTTATCCATAGATTTTTTTTTCTTTTTTTATTCCATTTTTTTTTCTTCAAAAATGTATTTGTCCATAAAATTTGTAAGTTTTGAATATTATTCGGAAACAAGTTTTTCAAATATCAGACCACTTTTTCAAGTTTCTTGAAAAAAAGAAAATATCCCCCTAATAAAACTACAATATTTTTCAAGTTATCCAGTAATAATTTTAAGTTTCAAATATCATTTTTTAATTTAATTTTTTTTTTTTAAAATCAGAATTTTTATGTCCAAACGCGTGATAACTTGCTCAGATATTTAAGGGTTGAATGACCATCAAAGATTAGGGTGAGAAGAAGCGGATTCCTGACCCTTAATTAGAGGTAGGATGCAAATTTTAGGAACTAAACAATTATAGTAGGGGGCATTTCCCTCTTTAAAAGAATATAAATTCGAATTAGTCAAAACTCTAATACGAATACGGAATATATTGAATGAGTCAATGAGCTACTATATATTCATAAACAGAGGGCAATTATGAATAATATACAAAAGTAAAAGGGTGTATTTGACCATTTTCCCACTAAAATTTGACATAGTAAGTTCTGACCTACTCTTATGGACGCAGTAGAGGATATAGTCGTAGTTTCACCCTGGACAATGAAATATCTGCATACACGTGTAGGATTCTGTGTGGGAGATGAGCTGTCACAAGGGAGCGTGTAATGAACGCGCAAGTGGGCAGCAAAGGGACCCGATAAGATATGCATGAAAATTGAGCGATAAGTACGAATGGGGCGAAAATGACATAAGAAAACAGTGACTTATAAAGGGAGCGTGGACCGGCAGACTTGTGGAAGCTGCGGTTGGATAAGCATAAACATTAAACACCAAATTTTTGAATCATGAAATATGTGCATGAACAAGGAAAATAAGACATCACCTTTGCTTGGAAACAAGAGAAAACAAAATATGCAAATTAATTAAAGAGCGAAGAACAAGGGTATTTAGGGATCGTTTGGTCGGATGTATATGAATAGTACTGAATATAATATTAAGATTAGTAATCCTAAAATTAGTTATGTTAGGATTATATCTTATCGACTGTTTGATTTAATATATTAAACGTTTTGAAATGATAGTTTTATGTTTATACATGCTTATCTATATATTAAACGTTAGAGACGGATCTATGATTTAAATTTTACTCAGCGTCGAAACTATCACACTGTATCCGCCTCTGTTAAAACCTATGGTACTGCTATGTTGAACAATAATATCAAACAAGAGATTAATAATATAAAAACTAAGACATACATTATTTTCGCTAATACTTCTTTCAAAACGACCACTTAGTTCAATAACCTCCCTCTCTAACCAAAAATTAGGAGAAAGGCCCAATAATATTAGGTTTTGCCTACGTAATCTTACCTTATATTTTTATAAAGGCTATATTTATATCTTGAATTTCTTTTCAATAATTTTTTGTTACATGTGTAAGCTCCCCTTTAACGAAAAATGAAGAACAAGTGCGAGAAAATTTGCTTTTCTCATTTTATAAAAATAGAAGATTTTCATTTAAATAGAAAGCGTTATAAGTTTTGTTGCGAAAGATATACAGCAACTTTTCCCCCTTGAATTAGACACGTGAAACTGTTTTCGTTGAGTGGGGTGATGATGCATGAATTCATAATCTTTGTCAATTATGAGAAAGTGCCACTACAGGTGAAATTGGATGCTGAAATTTAAAACCTATTAAATATAAGAAAATATATTTTTGAAAAGTAAACTTAAATAAAAGGTAAAACAGTCAATTTCTTCTTATATGATAAATATGTTAGATATTTTTTTTTGAAACATTCACTTTCTTTTAACATGGTGCTTCTGTTAATCAACTTACGTCTCCAATGCCTGCTGTGGCATCAGTAAAAACTTATCCGTATCGGATGTTTACGCCCTACTAATAAATATTTAAATACATGATAGTTAACTATAGTTAATCACTAATAGTTATAGTTAAATATAGCGTCATTTGTTAAATATTTATTAGTCCGGTATAAATACCCGGTACGGGTAAATTTTTTTCTGATGGTATCCGTTCCGAGTCCCTGACTAATTTAAGTTAGCACAATGTAAGACTAATTAAAGAAAAAAATATATTTTTTTTATATCAAGTTTTTTTTTTATTCTAAGGCTCAATTCCACACATCAAAAAGATCCTATTCATCTCAACTCTTTTTCTTGAAAGTACGAGTGCTTAACTTTTTTCTTTTTGGCCACTTTGTCGTTTGATAAACAGTAGATACAGGGAGCAGGCAAGAGTGTATCCAATACAGAGGCTATTTATTTGAATTCATAGTTTACACTCATGTCCTTACATTTCATCAAAATTATTAAATATGTACAAATAATAAATTTTGAACCCATTAAATATTACTATACTATATTTATAAATTAATTTTGAAGAAAATAAAATAACATAAGCAAAAATATAAATGAAACAAAAGTTAATTCGAGCTCACTGAATTCACAGTGTTTCTTTAAGGAATTTAATCCCCTCCTAGTACCCAAGGTTATGGATTATTTCTTCCCAGAATGAACGAATTACACATTGGTGTAATGGTACTTCAAACCCCAGTGTTTCAGCGAACACAACGTTCGGTAGCAAATCACACTTATTGTTGCTTTCTTTGAAGTTAAAAGTATGCAGAAGAAATGAGGAGAACTCAGAAAATCGTATGGAAAATCTGAGAGAATGGACTTGTATTTACAGCCAATGTTGGGCTGAAAATTGAAGAGGTGCAGCTCTTCAGAAATGATTGTTTATGCAAAACGGCCATAGCATAAATGCCATAATATAAATGGCTATTTACTCAACAATAAACCGGAAATTCAAGAGGGAGGTTAATTTTCAGTCACAAATATTCGTTTTAATATTAATATTCTGTTATTAAAACGGATATTTAATAACATTTCTGTTAATATTTTACTATTAACAAATAAATTTAGTCCAAAAAATTAATCAATCAATTGACCGAGCCCATGGCCGAGGCCGAGCCGAGCAAGCGACAACGACGGTGCGAGACTTGCCTTCTTCTCGACTCTTTAAGAGCTAAAAGAAGAACAATTGCTTATATACCCATCAAAAACTTCTTCTTCTTTCAATATGGGACAATATCCTCTTGTCAAGGAGAAAAACGCAAATATTACTCAAATATTTTATTTTTCTATCCATTTCTCATTCACACTTTTTTAAGCCATATTAATGCTTAAAACCCCCAACATTAAATTAGTTGGGATATGATAGAATTGTAATTAAGGACCATTTGGTTTATGGATTTTGGGGTTTGATTGGGGGAACAAAACATCATGTTACTCCTAGTCTCCTATTATTATATTTGAATTTCTTTTAGATCATAGGATTAGATTAATGAGATAGAAAATTTTATTTACACTTAGTATTTTACACCATACAATAAGTATACAATATATGTCATCTTTTATACACTTTTATTGCTTAAATATTTTCGTTGTAATTTATCAGTTAATTATAATAAATTAATGTAACTGACATAAACATAATGTGTCGATAAAATTTTATATTTTGAGTGTTTTTAACCTTTTGCTTATTCTAATCTAACCCCTCACTCCACCACCCACGAAGCTTTGCATGCTCTCCCACCTATTTTTCCTACCAGTAACTTTATAGAAAGATAATAGAGTAAATTGTTTCATACTATTTCTTTTGGTAGAAAATTGTTAAAAAATCAATTTTATTTTCATTTAAATTTTTTAATAAACAGAAATCTAACTTACAACCTATTATACGATATATAAACTGATGATAGAACCTCCCACGTCATTAATTCTGCTGATAGTTATAAATGGAGCGCAAATGATGGTAAGAAATGGACCCGATTTGAAATGTTGAAAGAAGTAGCACCGTCATATTTTATGTTACCGATTTGGTCGAACTCTAACTTCTGTATTTTTTTTAAAGAAATATATTGAATATGTATAAATTATAAATATAAAAAAAAGACTTGAATCTCGAATTCATAAACTTTAAATCCTAATTTCGGCTCTCGAGTGATCGCATATCAAAAAAGGTGGGTGCAGAAAAATCTAAAAATGAAAAGCTGTAGGATGTGAAAGCAATACATATTGTGGGAAACAGGAGAAGAGTATAGCTGGAATGATACTTATCATGTTCTTTGTGTTTGCCTCTAAATATACATTTGAATATTTCATAATTATGATTCGTGTCTTCATATACTACTGTCAATATCAATATAATACAAGTAGACATATATAAGCAAATTTTCTTTTTTTTTTTTACAAATATTGTCGTCCTATTGTCACGAATTGCCTTGTAAGTCAATTTGGGTTTAGGACGGTGACTTTAAAACCATTTTTCTTTTCATTCCAAAATGATATTTAACTCGGTTGTTAAATTGTAGGGATTCTTTCTTTAAGTTTTTTACTATTAAATTCATTATGTTTTTAAATTTAAGGGTTTATATCTATTATTTGTTCCAAATTTAGTGAGTTTTTACTTTTCACACAAAAAATATTATGTGTAAAGGACAACAGGTACACTTGTAAAAGAGCAACAAGTAACTTGTAAAAATATGAACTCAGTGTTTTCGACAAAAATAAAATATTACGTGCATTTTGTGCATTATTGAGCATGGTGGACTTGTAGTTATACTGTGTTGGTGTTATTAAATTTTGTTAATGCAAAGCCGAAGATTTCTTTGTGATCCCTTTTTTTTCTTTACTTCTTTGTCTTTTGTGAAAGACAAAGTGTTCCTCGTTGGTGGTGGAAAATCTTTTCCTTCTCTTTATATTGAATTGCTCTTTGTTGAGCTTGTAAAGAGCAAGTAACAGGGAGTGGTCCCGCGCACATGAAAAATTGGTCCTGAAGGCAAAATCGGTCGATTAGATCACCCGCCCTGCGCTCGAGATATACGTGAGGCCTATTCCAAATCTGGTCTGCTAAAATTATTTCTTTATTTTTTAGCTTACCAGAATATGTCCAAATTCATTCTCTTTTGAATTGAATTTTGTAACGTTCCATTTATTTGTTTGAAATTGCCATGCTTTAATTTCTGTGTTTAATTCTTATAACAAATGTGGTTAGTTTTGTAACAGCTCTATTTTAATTTCGGTAACTGTTCAACATCTTTGCCTATAAAAGGCAGTATTCTTTGTGAATTATCCATCACAGAAAATACCTTCATCTTCTCTTTTTCTGGGCGACTATTTTGTGCAAAATCTAAACTTCTAGCCACGAGTGCACGTGTTTGGAGGTGCTGTGGAACCTTGGGGAGTGACCAGTCTTAACGATTTGCACCACTCAGGCCGAAATCGCTTTCAAGGCAATGGTTTGCCACGACACAGTATTTTTCAATAAGTAATTCTTGTTTCTGTCTCCTTCCTAGTCAATATTATCTACTCATATTTCCTACAATTTGAAAGTGATTTATATATATATATATATATATATATATATATATATATATATATATATATATATATATATATATATATATATATATAATATTGATGAATGGCTACCACTTTGAACAAAACACTTTCTGATCTGTCAAAGCTTGAACCTTTAGATGGAAACAATTATAAGCGTTGATCCCAGAAACTTTTAATTTTCTTTGAACAGTTAGAAGTTGATTACGTTTTGTTTAGTGAACCACCTGATGATGTTGTTGTTGATAGTTCTAATGATGCTACTACTGTTGTTGATGATGATGCTAAAAAGAAATTTGAAAAGGATAACAAAATTGTTCGAGGGCATTTGCTTAACCATATGACTAACCATCTCTTTGATTTGTTTATAACTTATAAATCTGCTAAAGTGACAGCTTGAATAAGAAATATGGTGCAGATGGCGTGGGAAAAAAGAAGTATATAGTTGGAAAGTGGATCAAGTTTCATATGGTTGATGACAAGCCAATCATGGAGCAGGTTCACGAGTATGAGAACTTGACTAGTGATGTTTTGAACGAAGACGTGGAGATGTGTGAGATTCTTCAGGCTATTGTTCTGCTTGAAAAGTTTTCACCTTCCTGAAGTGATTACAGGAATCAACTAAAACACAAGAAGAAAAATTTAACTCCTCAAGAACTGATCAGTCACATGAGTACTGGGGAAGCAAGCCGTCTCAAATATGAGGATAAGATGAAATATCTCTCTCTTAATTCTTCTAAAGCTAATATTGTGGAATCTTCTAGTACTTTTGTGAAAGACAAGTTTAAAGAAAAACAGAAGAAAGGACATGTGAAGAAGCAGAATTACTTCAATAAGTCGGAGGGCCATATTTAAAAGTCGAAATGACTTTGCTATGTCTGCGGAAAAATTGGTCACAAGGACTTCCAGTGCAACCAGAGACAAGGACAAAGCTCAAAGTAAGGAGAAAAAGCTCCATTCCAAGCTAACCTTACTGAGGGTGATGATGTCATTGTTGCTGTGGTCGTTGAGGCGAACATGGTGGCTAACAAGACTGACTGGATATTGGACACATGCGCTTCAAGACACCTTTGCGCCAACAAGGAGATGTTTCACGATTTCGAGGAATCTGCTGATGGAGCGTGTGTTTACATGGGTAACTCCACTACAACTGGAGTTATGGGTAAAGGAAAAATTCTCCTTAAGTTAACTTTTAGAAAAAACTTAGTTTTGAACAATGTTCTGTATGTATCCTCCCTTCGTAGAAACTTAGTTTCTGGTGCGCTTCTTAACAAAGAAGGTCTTAAACTTATTTTTGAATCTGATAAAGTTATTATTTCTCGTGGGGTTGACTTTGTTTGGAAGGGTTACCTTAGTGGGGGTTTATTTATACTGAACATTGCTCAAGATATCACTAAAAATGCTAGTACTTTCAATTATGCTTATAGTGCTGAGTCTATTGATTTGTGGCATGGTAGACTAGGGCACGTTAATATTGCTTCCATTAAAAGACTTAGAAAAATAGAATTAATTCCTGCAGTTAATGTTGATAATTTTTCTAAGTGACTTGTTTGTGTAGAAGCAAAACATACCAAAAATCCTTTTAAGAATGTAACTAGTAGAATTGCTTGAACTAGTGCATTCAGGCTTAGCAGATTTTAAGAACACTGTTAGTAAGGATGGAAAGAAATATTATATCAGCTTTGTAGATAACTTTTCTAGATACACTAAGGTATATCTTCTTAAGTCAAAAGATTAGGCTAAATTCATGTTTTTAAATACAACGCAGAAGTAGAGAATCAATTAGACAAAAAAATCAAGCGACAAGTCTGACATGGGTGGTGAATGTAGTACTAATACTCTAGAAGCATTTTGTGAGAAAAATGGCATTATACATGAGGTTATTGCTCCCTATACTCCCCAACAAAATGGTGTAGCCGAACGGAAAAATATAACCCTTAAGAAAATGATGAATTCTATATTTTTTAGTTTAGATTTATCTGATAATATGGGGGGGGGGGGGAAGTTGTTTTATCTGCATGCTATGTCCTGAATAAAGTCCCTCATAAGAAGTTAGATAAAACCCCGTATGAGTTATGGAAATGGTTTGCCCCTAACTTGAAAATTCTGAAAGTGTGGGGGTGTTTGGCTAAAGTTGGTCTACTTGATTTAAACAAGTAACTGTTGGACCCAAGACTTTTGATGCTATTTTCATTGGTTATGCTCAAAATAGTATTGCGTATAGATTTATGTCTTTGTCTGATAGTTCTATTTGTGAATCTAGAGATGCGGAATTTTTTGAGCATGTTTTTCCATTGAAAAATAATGTGCCTAGTGATGTGACTAATAATGCTTCTACATCTATGTTTGTTAATTCTCATTTTTTGCCTTCTTCTAGTGTTACTGCTAATGAACATGAAAATGAACTTAGAAGGAGTAAGAGGCGTAGAATTGAAGCTAGCTTTGGTCCTGACTTTATCACTACTTTCTTGATGAAAATGTTGATCTTGATGTTTTGAATGATGAATTAGTGTCTATATATTTAATAGAAGATGATCCTAAGAATAATAATGAAGCAATGAGGTCAATATATGTTAGTTTTTGGAAAGAGACCATTAAAAATGAATTAGACACTATAGTTTCTAATCACACTTGGGACTTGTCTGATTTGCCTAAAGGTTGTAAACCCATAAGTAGCAAGTGGATATTTAAGAAGAAATTGAGACCGGATGGTACAATTGAGAAATATAAGGCTAAACTTGTTATTAGGGGTTTTAACCAAAAGAAAGGCATTGATTACCTTGACACCTATTCTCCTGTGACTAAGATAGCGACTATTAGAACTCTTGTTGATTTAGTCGTTATTCATAATTTAGTGATACATCAAATGGATGTTAAAACGGCTTTCCTAAATTGTGATTTAGAGTAAGAGATTTATATTCTCAACCTAAGGGATTTGTGATCCAAGGACATGAGAATAAAGTATGCAAATTGAGAAAGCCTACGTATGGTCTAAAGTAGGCACCTAAGCAATGTTATGAAAAGTTTAATAGCACATTAGTGGGTAATGATTTTGTTGTTAATGCATCTTATACTTGTGTTTATTCCAAGATGATATCAGATTGTGTTATTATATGTATGTATGTGGATGACATATTAATATTTGGCCCTAATGTGAATGTTGTTAATGAGACTAAGAATTTTTTGTCTTCTAAATTTGAAATGAACGATTTTGGAGAAGCGTATATGATTTTAGGGATTAAAAACAAAAGAACTTCTAATGGTTTTTCATTATCTCAGTATCATTATATTGAGAAAATGCTGAAAAGGTTTAATTGTTTTGATGTAGCACCTGCGGGAACTCCTTATGATCCTAGCATACACTTGAGAAAGAATAAGGAATCTAGTATTTCTCAAACTGAATATGCTAAGATAATTGGTAGTGTAATGTTTCTCATGAATTATACACGACCTGATATTGCTTATGCTGTTAGTAGATTGAGCATATACACTCACAACCCAAGTAGTGAACACTAGAATGCTCTTCATCGTTTGCTAAGGTATTTGAGAGGTACTATGGATTGATGTTTGCATTTTAATAAATTTCTTGCTGTTTTAGAAGGATTTTGTGATGCAAACTGGGTTACTGACAATGATGGAGTTAGCTCCACTAGTGGCTATGTGTTTACTTTGGGTGCAGGTACTATTTCATGGAAGTCTTCAAAATAGACTTGTATAGCACGATCTACAATGGAGTCTGAATGCATTGCTCTTGAGTTGGAAGGGCAAGAAGCCGAGTGGTTGAGAAACTTATTAGTAGACGTGCCTTTATGGGGAAGACAAGCTTCACCAGTTTCTCTACATTTTGACTCACACGCGGCAATTGGAATTGCCAAAAATAGTGTGCACAATGATAAAAGAAGACATATCTGCATTAGACATGGTGTGGTAAAATATGGTGTTATTTACTTGGAATATGTAAGATCCGAAAAAAAATTGGTGGATCCTTTAACAAAGGTTTGGCAAAGAGAGTTATCCTTGAAACGTCGAGGAGAATGGGTCTAAAGCCCATGGATTGAGGAAGTATGGTGGATACCCGTTTGTGGTCAAATGAAGCCATATGAAACCTCAATATTCACAATATTTCATATCCATATGGCGTGTGGTAGTGCTTTATAAGGTTGAGCTTACGTTGCTCTTGATGACTCCATAGCCTTAAGGTAGCCTATATGTAGATAGACTTGATGGAATCACCTACATGAGTGTAAAGGTGCAGCCGGCTTTTATGAAAGACTTGGGATGTCTTTCTAGAACATTCATGCGACCCAAGGTATGTGCATGACCATAAAAGCATTTTGTTAGTATCGAGGAGTTTGCATAAAACTAAGGATTAATATGTGTTGTGGGGGTCTCAACTAATGTTCATTTAGTTCAAGAGTACTTCATTTTGTAGATGTTAGTTGTTGCCTCATTTCACTACGTGTCAATTCAAATCGAAAAATATTGACACTTAAGTACATGTTCCTTCTTTTGCCCAGAATTGTTCTTATTTTATTTTTGTCTTTGCATTAGTGTGGGATCGTTGGTATTATTAAATCTTGTTAATGCAAAGCCAAAGATTTCTTTGTGGTCCCTTTTCTTTCTTTACTTCTTCTTTTTTGTGAAAGACAAAGTGTCCTTCACTGGTGGTGGAAAATCTTTTCCTTCTCTTTATATTGAATTGCTCTTTGTTGGGCTTGTAAAGAGCTAGTAAAAGGGAGTGGTCTCGCACACATGAGAAATTGGTCCTGAAGGCAAAACAGGTCGATTCCCCCCTCCCCTGCACGCGAGATATACGTGAGGCCTATTCCAAATATGGTTTTGCTAAAATTATTTCTCCATTTTTTAGCTTACCAAAATATGTCCAAATTTATTCTCTTTTGAATTGAATTTTGTAATGTTTCATTAATTTCTTTGAAACTGCCATGCTTTAGTTTCAATTAATTCTTTTAACAATTGTGTTTAATTCTTGTAACAACTGTCGTTAATTTTTTAACAGTTCCATTTTAATTTTCTAACAGCTACATTTAATTCCTTCATTTGTAACTGTTCAACATCTTTGCCTATAAAAGGCAGTATTATTTGTGAATTATCCAACACAGAAAATACCTTCATCTTCTTTTTTTATGGGCAACTTTGTGCAAACTCTAAACTTCCAGCCACAAGTGCACGTGTTTGGAGGTGCTGTGGAACCTTGGGGAGCGGCCGATCTTAACAATTTGCACCCTGTCACGACCCGGAATTCTCACCATTGGGACCGGGATGACGCCTAACATTACACTTGCTAGGCAAGCCAACGTTCGAGGTTATTTAGCCAATTCTTTACCTTGAGGTGATTAACAGTATACAAGCCATAAATAAATCCAAATAAACACGAAACTACATAAATAACAAATTTGATTATATACTATTACTACCCAGAATCCGGAGTCACAATTCACGAACAATACTAAGATTGTACTACAAGTATCTGTCCGAAAGAAAATACAGGTGTTTGTGAAACAAGAAAATATTAAGTACGGGGGTATAGAAAGGGACGCCAGGTCCTGCGGACGCCAACAAGACTACCTTGGGTATCCTAGCCATGAAATTTACAACCAACCTCTCGATCAGCCACAACCTGCTCCAAAATCTTCACAGGAAGTGCAGATCGCAATATCAGTACAACCGACCCTGTGTACTGATAAGTGCCGAGCCTAACCTCGACGAAGGAGTGACGAGGCTACGGCGGGACACACAATATAATCTACATACAGTAAGTAACAAAAATGGAAAGGAAGACAGAATAAAGTAGAGCAGTATCTTGAAAGAAGTAAGTACAGTACCCAATGTATTACATCAGTGTCCAACTATAACCAATCCTTAAGTGCAATTCAAAACTACCGTACAACTAACACAATCAAATAAAAGCATAAACATATAAGTTATTGCGGTGCGCAAGCCGATCCCACCCTACATATCATAATCCTCCCTTATTTTATCTTAATAACATAACAACATAATGTAAATAAAAGTGTTGCGACGTGCACATCAATGCCACCATATCACAATAATCACAATCACAATTCACCCTTATTTCACCACTATCCACCCTTATTACACATGTTGCGGCGTGCAACCCTATCCAACCGTATAATACCAATTCACCCTTATTCCTCCTCAATATATCACCATTATCCCTCATGTCGCGGCGCACAACCCGATCTCACTATATCAGTATCAATTATTCAGTAAGTATAGAAAATTTCACAATTTGACACAAAACCCTTCACGATACTTGAACTTCAAACAAAGCAAACGGGAAGCTTATACTCTATAAAACCTTAGACAAGTAATACTACTCAGCGAGACCAATCCAGAATATATCATTAAAAGCACCAATGAAACAGCTTAAGAATGAAAAAGGGGATAATAAAGCTATGGGATAACTAATACTTTCAACAAGGAGAAACAATGTCTAACAAGCAACATTAGACATGGAAATACAAGTTAAGCATGTAACAATTAAGGCAGGGAAGAAAACAATATAAGAAGAACGAGAAAGAAACAGGAAAGACAGACGGTGTATAAGTACTCGTCACCTCACATATACGCCGCTCACACGATTTTCATATAGCAATTAAGGCAAGGGTTCCTAATCCCTCAAGTCAAAGTTAGGCACAACACTTACCTTGCTCCACAAGCCTCTCAATGCTCAATTACCGCTTTTCCTCTAGAATCCACCTGCGAACCATTCGTATGTAGCCACAATTTACTTAATAACATCAAATATTGCTAAAGGAATCAATTACAATACATGAATTTAATACATGAATTTAAATTTTCCAAACTTTTTGCCATAAATTAAAAAATCAACCCGGGACCGCTTGGTCAAAACCCAAGGTTCGGACCAAAATCTATTCACCCATTCACCCCCGAGCCCGATTATATAATTAGTTTTGAAATCCGACCTCAAATTGAGGTCTAAATCTCATTTTCCCCAAAAATCCTTAATTCTACCCCCCCCCCCCCCCCCCCCC